>UESW01004299.1:840376-888641 GCA_900491605.1 Calamus simplicifolius
AGATTTGAAGGCAGACTTTGTGTACCTAACAATGAGGAGTTGAAAGCCGAGATTTTGAGGGAGGCTCACTACTCTCCCTATACTGTGCATCCTGGTGGTACTAAAATGTATAGAGACTTAAAGGAGAATTTTTGGTGGAAAGGGATGAAGAGGGATATTGCTCAGTTTGTGGCCAAGTGTTTAGTATGTCAGCGGGTGAAGGCCGAGCATCAAAAACCTGCGGGACCTCTTCAATCTTTGATGATTCCTCAGTGGAAATGGGAAAAGATCACTATGGATTTTGTGACTGGTCTGCCCAAAACTCCCAGGAGTAATGATGCTGTTTGGGTTATTATGGACAGACTGACAAAGTCAGCTCATTTCCTACCTTTCAGAGTTGGAGTCTCGAGTGACAGATTGGCTAGCTTGTATTTGGAGCAGATTGTGAGACTCCATGGCATCCCTGTCTCTATTGTATCTGACCGGGATACCAGATTTGTATCACAGTTTTGGAAGAGTCTTCATAAAGCCTTAGGGACAAATTGAACTTCAGCACGGCTTATCATCCCCAGTCTGACGGGCAGTCAGAGAGGACCATTCAGATTCTAGAAGATATGTTGTGCGCCTGTGTAATGGACTTGGGTGGGGCTTGGGATAACCACTTATCTTTGGTGGAGTTTGCTTATAACAATAGTTATCAAGCCAGTATCCAGATGGCCCCATTTGAGGCTTTGTACGGTAGGAGGTGCAGATCTCCTTTATGTTGGGATGACGTAGGGGAAAGGAAATTGCTAGGCCCTGAGCTGATCCAGCAGACAGTTGACAAGGTGCATTTGATCAGGGAGCGTTTCGTATAGCTCAGAGCAGGAAAAAGAGTTATGCTGACGTCAGAAGGAGAGAGTTAGAATTCCAGGTTGGGGACCATGTTTTCTTAAGGGTATCACCAACCAAGGATGTGATGAGATTCGAGGTTAGAGGAAAGCTTAGTCCACGCTATATTGGACCTTTTGAGATCTTGAGCAGAGTTGGGGAGGTTGCATACAGCTTAGCACTGCCTCTGATCTTATCTGGTGTTCACAATATTCCATGTATCTATGTTGAGGAAGTATGTTTCAGACCCCAGTCATGTTATAGCTTATGAGCCTATTCAGTTGAGGAAGGATTTATCATATGAGGAGCATTCTGTGCATATCGTGGACCGCAAGGATCAGATTCTGAGGCGGCGTACCATCCCTTATGTCAAAGTTCAGTGGAATAATCACTCTGAGAGGGAGGCTACTTGGGAGCTGGAGGAAGAAATTAAATCAAGTATCCACAATTATTTGAAGGTAATTTATCTATCTTAGATTGTTGACTTTTGAGATTTATAGTATACCAATTTCGAGGCCGAAATTTTTATAAGGAGGGGAGGATGTAGTACCCGGTTCAGACGAACCAGGTTTGGTTCAGATGAACCAGGTCTGGTTCAGATGAACCAAGCTCCAGTCTGTTGGGTTTCCCGGGCTGACGCTTCGCTCCAGGTGAAGCGTTTAGTCTTCAGGGAAACCCCCGATCCGAGGCATTGCTCAGGTGATTAAATAGGAAGGAGGACTCCTTCCTTCACGCTGGCGCACTTCATCCTCAGGTACGTTCCCCTGCCAGAGAGAGAGAGAGAGCGTGAGAGAGAGAGACAGAGAGGGAGACAGAGAGAACGCGAGAGACAGAGAGGGAGGTTGCCGGTCGATCCCTTGGTTCAGACCCGGCGGCGTGCTCGCCACCTCGCCGGGCCTGAGATTTGGCCGGCTACCCCGCCGGCACCGGGGGAGGTGTCGGCGGGGTGGTGGTGGAGAGAGAGAAGAGAGAGGGCCAATCGGCCCTTCTCTCGCGCGGTGGCAGAAACCGAACCGGCTTCCGCCGGTTGGTTCGGGCCCGGCGGCATGCTCGCCGCCTCACCGGGCCTGAGCTTCGGCCTGTCACCTCCACCGGCGCCGGGCGTGCGTCCGATGGAGGTCCGGCCGGCCAAGGTGGCCAGCCGTGCCGCCGGCACAAGGACGTGCCGCGCGGATGTGAGAGAGATGAAGAGTGAAATTGAGGGAGAAAAAGGGAGATTGGTGGCGCGGCCGGCTCTGGCCCGACCACCGGCGGTCGGGCCACCCTCAATTTGGCCGGCGGCGGCCCTGGCCGCTGGCTAGGTCCCCGTCCCCTGTTCGGTGAAACAGGGGATCGGGTGGCTTTGAGTTGAACCGGGCCGGCTAGGTCGGCCGGTTCAGGGCTTTTGGGCCGTGCAGCAATGAAAGTTTGGGCTGGTTTTTGAGCCCCGTAACGGATCGGGATTAGCAAAATAATTATATGGCTAGAATATGGGTTAATTCTAGTTTCTTGGGGTATTTTTACTTCCCCAATTGGGTGAGTATAGTGGGAGATTTTGGAGCCCAAAGTTGGGCCCGTGAACTAGTCTGGGTAGAATTCTAAGGGTCCTTTTAATATTCTTTTCTAATAAATTAATTGTGTAAAATGATCCTGTAGGTGCTCAGACATCTGACTAGCTGATATATACCTGTTGGATTGCGTACTGAGGTAAGTAAGCCAATTATCAGTATTTAATAAATTATTTTATTCATTATATGAATATTTAAATTGTAAATTATATTGTGACATGAAGAATTGTTATGGCTAAATTGTAAGTAGATGAGTACATTGTTGTTTATGTGCTATGATTGAAAATGATTTCATATGTGGATGCTATGCATGAGAGATGCAGTTATTATGACATTGACGTGATATATTACATGCAATTGTTCAGTAAGTATAATCCACTGTTTATGCAATATAGAGATGTTATTGATATGTTTGTGCATGATGTGAGGTGCTGTTATGTGTCGCCGCGGTTCTCCTTTATCATGTCATACCACACACACATCTAGAGGATGTGTTCTGCTTGTTTATGCCACCTACACGTCTAGAGGATGTGTTCTGCTTGTTTATGTCATTCACACGTCTAGATGATGTGTTCTGCTTGGGTTCGAGATGGCATCACGCATCTAGAGGATGTGTTCTGAGTTACTATGAGGTGGCATCACACATCTAGAGGGTGTGTTCTGCTTGGTTCGATGTGGCATCACACATATAGAGTATGTGTTCTGGTGGATTATGATATGGCGTGACCCTGGTATCTGGACCCTTTCTGTAGGGGGATGCTTGTTGGTACACTATTGAGATATTGCAGGGCCATGGGTCACATTTACATCTACCATTGAGAGTATAAATAGTGGGTTTACTTACATTGCATGTTTGAGTATTTGTGGAATGTTTAAGCATACAAATCATTTATATGCTTATAGATTGTTATGCTATGATTTGACTGTATAACGTGGCTTACTTATTGAGTGTAAGCTCATAAAAATCTTACAATGTTTTTGTCAGAGCCACGAGATTGAAGATGGATGGTTGGGGTGATGGATCTTCTATTAAATAAATCAAGACCCATTATTTTGTTGTAACCCCAGTATTGCTTATGTGTAGGGCTTGATGCCCAACTTTATTATTGTGGTGTGTAAGGGTTTGTAACCCAAAACTTTTAATATTCAGTGATGAATTTGGCTTGATTATATATATAATGGTGTTATATGTGAAAAATGTTGTGACGCCTTGCGTGCCCAGCACGCGGCGGGTTGTCACCCTAGCCCGATATTTGGATCTGGGGCGTGACAGAAACTCTTTTAAATCTAAAAATATTGTTTCCACTTCTAGGCCACTAGAGCTACTTCACATGGACCTTTTTGAACCTACTAGAACTACTAGTCTAGGAGGAAAGAAATATGGTCTTGTGATAGTAGATAATTATTCTAGATTCACTTGGGTATTGTTTTTGGCTCACAAGGATGAGACTTCTCGATATTTTTGAAATTCTTCAAGAAAGTCACTAATGAGAAAAATAACACTATAGTGTCTCTTAGAAGTGATCATGACACAGAATTTGAAAATCACTTATTTGAAAATTTCTGCATTGAACATGGCATTCATCATAATTTTTCTGCACCTAGAACACCACAACAAAATGGAGTCGTAGAAAGAAAGAATAGGACTTTAGAAGACATGGTCTGTACCATGCTATGTGAAAGCCAACTCCCAAAGTACTTCTGGGTGGAAGCCATAAACACGGCATGTTACATCTTAATAGAGCTTTAATTAGGCCAATCCTTAAGAAAACACTTTATGAACTACGGCATGATAGGAAACCTGATATTAGTTATTTTCATGCATTTGGTTGTAAATGTTTCATTCATAATATGGTAAGGACAACTTAGAAAAAATTGATGTAAAATCTGATGAAGGAATATTTTTAGGATATTCAACAACTAGTAAAGCCTATAGAGTATTTAACAAAAGGAATTGATTATAGGTGATCCATCTCAAGGAGTAAGAACTAGATCATCTATGAGAAATATCAATAATCATCTTGCATTTGTATCTCAAATAGAACCTAAAACTGTTGAAGAAGCTGAAAAAGATAGTAATTGGATGTTAGCGATGCAAGAGGAATTAAATCAATTTACTAGGAATAATGTATGGTTCTTAGTTGATAGACCAAAAGGTCACTCAATTATAGGATCTAAATGGGTATTTAGAAATAAATTAGATGAAAATGGCATAGTAATTAGAAATAAAGCTAGATTAGTTGCAAAAGGATATAATCAAGAAGAAGGAATTGATTTTGATGAAACTTTTGCACATGTAGCTAGATTAGAAGCAATTAGACTATTACTTGCATTTGCATGTCATATGAATATCAATTTATTTCAAATGGATGTTAAAAGTGCATTTCTAAATGGTTTTATAAATGAAAAGTTTTTGTAGAACAACCACCTGGTTTTAAAGATCATGAATTTCCAAACCATGTATTTAAATTACACAAAGCACTTTATGGTTTAAAACAAGCACCTAGAGCTTGGTATGATAGGTTAAGCAAATTTCTAATTGCAAATGATTTTTCTAGAGGAAATGTAGACAAAACCTTATTTTTGAAAAGAAAAGATAAAGACTTATTAGTAGTACAAATATATGTAGATGATATTATTTTCGGTGCTACTAACAATCTTTTGTGTCAAGAATTTGCTAAGTTAATGCAGGGTGAATTCGAGATGAGCATGATGGGAGAACTTAATTTCTTCATAGGACTTCAAATCAAACAAAGCAAAGAAGAGATTTTCATCAACCAAACAAAGTACACAAAGAAAATTCTCAAGAAGTTTGGAATGGAATCAATCAAATCCCTTGGAATACCTATGAGTCCTTTATGCAAATTGGATAAAGATGAAGACGGTGAGAAAGTTGATCAAAGCATTATAGATATATGATCAGATCTCTACTTTACTTAATAGCAAGTAGACCAGATATTATGTTTGCTATTTGTCTATGTGCTAGATTTCAGTCAGAACCAAAAGAATCTCACTTGATTGTTGTAAAAAGAATACTAAGATATCTAAGTGGAACTAAAAATGTAGGATTATGGTATTTTAGAGACTCAACATTAAATTTGATTGCTTATTCTGATTCTGATTATGCTGGTTATAAATTAGATAGAAAAAGTACAAGTGGTGCATGTCAATTCTTAGGAAGTAACTTAATCTCTTGGTTTAGCAAAAAGTAAAATTCAGTTGCATTATCTACTGCTGAGGCTGAATATGTTGCAGCTGAAAGTTGCTGTGCTCAAATCCTTTGATTAAGCGACAACTTGAAGATTATGGCATAACACTTCATAAAACTCCTATTAGATGTGATAATACTAGTGCAATCAATTTAACTAAAAATCCAATACAACATTCAAGAACTAAGATATTGAAATTAGATATCACTTTATTAGAGAACATGTAGCTAATGATGACATTTGTCTTGATTATGTTTGTACTGATGAACAATTAGCTGACATATTTACAAAACCCCTAAGCAAAGAAAGATTTTATTATCTTATAGGAGAGTTAGAGATTTGTGACCCTTTGGAATGATTTTGAAACCCTTAAGATTAATTATCTAGAATTCAATCAATTTCTTGAAATTTCTTTCATGATTCTAAGGGCAACTCATCTAGATATTTGAATCATTTGATTTACTACATTCCAAAGATTTTATCCAAAATTTATTGATTTTCTTTTGACATGTTTCGGATCTTTGAAACTCTCTTTATTTTTCTGAAACTGTCAGTGGAGTCGACACCCCAGTTTGTGGAGTCGACACCTTGTCTGTGTCGCTCTCGGTCTGAGACCATGGAGCCGACACCCACCTTAGTGGAGCCGACTCCAGTTTGGGCGCTGACTGTGTTAGCGACCTGGAGCTGACACCTCACTTTGCGGGAGTCGACTCCAAGTGGTCCCAGGTTGACTTATCTAGGGTAGAGCCAACTCCTCTTTCATTCTAATCGACTCCTAACTCTTCCAAACTCTCCCAAACTTTTCTTAAAACCCTAAATCTCTCAAATTAACCACTCCTTAGCTCTCAATGGCACCCAAACGTAGGGGATCCATGTTTGGTGGAGCGGTGACGATCGGGAAACGGAAGTGAGGCGTCCAGTAAGGCAGCCTTCACCGAGCTCTTCGTCCTCCTCGTCATCCACATCGAGTGCCGTTCCAAGCCCCTCCTCACCTCAAATCGACACCTTAGTCGGCCGAGTAATCACAATGGGCAAAAAGGTAGACTTTTATTTCTTTGAGGAAGAAAGTTTCACTATTGGGCGATAGTTAAAAGAACTAGGTTGGGATAAGGTGTGTTTCCTTGATTTACCCACTTATCTGACCTTAGTCAAGGAATTTTATTTCAATCTATCTAAAGGAGATGGAGGAATAGTTAGTTCTGTTAGAGGGAAAAGGATTTATATAACCTCAGAAATTCTAGGAAATCTGTTAGGGATTCCTGTCACTGGGCTTGTTGGAAGCATTCATAGTGAAAGGTCAAATGCTTTATCAAGGATGCTAGAAAGGGAAATCACTGAGTTTGAAGAAATTAGGGCAAACCAATTGCCTCTTGAGTTGAGATTACTTCATAATATCTGTGGAATGATTTTGTTTTCCAAGACTGGGAGGTTTGAGTATGTCTTAGAGCGAGACATTGTTATAATGGACAGTGTTTTGACTGGACAACAAATTAATTTGGCTGGTATGATGGTTTGGTATATGGCTGAAGCCGGGAATAAGAGAAGATCCACTTTATCCTATGGTATGATATTGACTTTAGTATTCCAAAGTCAGGGTGTTGTTATTTCTGAAAATGAACCGAAGAAAAATTTAAGGCACACATATTATTATAGTTTAGCAACTGTGCATAGAATGGGATTTGTGAAGAAAGATGGAATTTGGGAAAGAAAAAGTCTTTTGGATGAAAGAGCTGATGTTGGAGCTACAGCACCTGGACCTTCAATGAGACATATTTTTCCATAACCTAGTAGCCAGCACCTTCAGCAGCTCTGCACCTGCTACAAGTTCATTTGTTTAAGCTTCTACCATTTTTTGACAATCAGATGGAGCAATTGAAATCATTACTTTTGAATCATAAAGAAGAAATGAAGACTGAGTTAAATAGCAAATTTATGAACTTAAGAGAGGCTCTCTATTCCTTGGATGATAGGGTGAGCAAAATTGAGTCCACTCTTGGATCTTTTTCAGAATCTTTGAAGACTGATCTCATGCACATATTTAAGGAACTCAAAGAGATTGGAGGAAATTCTGAGAATTATTCTAGATGCAATGCAGAACTTCAAGAGAAAATTGTTACTGCATGTGCATTCGTTGATAGAAGACTGAAGGAATTTGTCAGAACTCAAAGTGAAGGAATGGAAAAAATTATGGAAGATTTGCAAAGACTTCTTAGAAATCATTAAATATTGTATTTTGATTTGTTGTAATGAAGTTTTCTTTCTCTTTTTGATGTTATTAAAAGTTGATGTTTAGTTTAATATGTTTTGATGTTTTGATGTAATTGAAGTAACTTTTTGTTCAATGATGTAATGAAAGCAACATTTTGATATAGTTGAAAATATTTATGATGTAATGAATATCATATTTGCTATCTTGGAACTTTGATATAGAATGACTTGAATTGAATTTTTGATTCACTTAATGTCTAAGCATTGATTTTACTTTATATTATTTGCATCTTATTAACCTTTTGTTGATTAGAAAAAAGGGGGACAAGTAAATGATATTTGTATATGCATAATAGTTACAATTAAATGTACAAAGGTTACAATTAAATGTACAAAGGGAAAAGAAGATAATTATATATACATTGAATGAATTTCATTAAGAAATTGGTATCAAGAAGTTTCAATGAAATAAGTTTAATTGGTATCAAACATTAAATGAAATGAGCTTAATTTGATATGTATGGAGTCTAAATGATAAGGAAGAAGATGTTAAGTATCATAGGGGGAGCTATCTCATTCAGGGGGAGCTTAACTATTAGAACTTATCTTTTTAAAAATTTTATTAATTAATCATGCATATACTCAATGTTTTTGTCATCATCAAAAAGGGGGAGATTGTTGACCCAATTATTGATTTGATGATTAACAAAAGACATGAGTATATTCATTATATTTCTGATAAATTTAAGAAGTGTTTCAGGCATTGAGAATGTTTAATTAGTCAAAGGTATAAGGAAATAAGTTTTGAATCGAATTTTAATGAAAATTATTTAAGTTCAGAACTTAGAGTCGACACCTCAACTGTCCGGAGCCGACCCCAGAGCGTATCAGAACTATTCTAGAATTTTGGCACGGTCCAGAGTCGACACCTAGAGTTTCGGAGATGAGACCAACCTGAGATACAGAGAAGTGGTTTTTGCGTCAGTTTCTGGAGTCGACACCTAGAGTTCGGGAGCCGACACCTGAAAGTTGCGGAGCCGACACCTAAGTTTCTAGAGCCGACTCTAACATGAGTATAGAGAGCATATATTTTGGACATAGTTAGAGTCGACACCTTTGAAATCTGGAGCCGACTCTCGAACATAGTTGTTAGACCCGGACCGGACATTAACCCAGCCAAGGGATCGGGTCACCGGGCCACTAGTTCAACCGGTCGGGTCACCGGTTGAACCATCGGTTCAATTATTTTAATATAAAAAATTAAAAATATATTTATAAATTTTTAATAATAAAAATTAACTTTTAATAAAAAAAATTAGCTAACCTGAAGGTGTTAATTCTCACCGGTGTGAGTGTTGCTTAGAATTAATTCAAGAGATTGCAAGATTGGGTTACCGATTGCCAGAAACAGAGGAGGAAAGAAACTAGTGTCTACTGGCATTGCTAAGACTTTGAGTAGCAGACGTTCGAACTCGAAGGGATGTTTAGAGTCTCTGGACTCAGAGTAGCAGACGTTTGGAGTCTCTAGAGAATGAACAGAGTAGCAGACGTTCACTGTCGAACTTGAAGGCTCGAAGGGACATTTGGAGTCTCTAGACTCTGGAGAACGAGCAGAGTAGCAGACGTTTGGAGTCTCTGGAGAACGAGCAAAGTAGCAGATTCGCAAACGAGAATAGCAGAAGTCGAAGGGACGTTTGGACTTTGGAGTTTGGACGTAATTAATATTCAATTCAATGCGGTTGTTTCAAATTCTTCATTTCTTTGGACTCCGATAGGTGATAAACCCATGACCCATCCGGTTCAACCGGGTTACTAGTTCACGGGTGAACCGGATGGGTTAACCAAGTTAATCCGGGTGACTTGCACATTTGATTTTTTGCTAGAATCGGATCGGTTTAGCCTCTGGGTCCCGGTTCAACCGGTTGAACCGGTCGGTCTAGTCCGGTTTTGATAACTATGCTCCCGAAAGCGCCGAGCCGATACTTAACCTTTTTGGAGCCGACTCTTCAACAACTTTTTATTTGCTATTTTTGGACACCCCGATTTGGAGCCGACACCTGAAAAGTTGGAGGCGACTCCAACCTGTCAGGAACGGATTTTCAAATGTCAGAACAGACTCCAACGGTAATATTTTTTCCACCTAATCTCTAACGGCTATTTTTCTGTGTGTGCAAAAGAAATTCAACCACTCTGTAACAGATATATTTCTCACCTAAACCTAGATTAAGAGATCTATAAAAAGGGGGAATCGTCTGTTTGAAAGAAGAGAGAAAAATCGAGAAAAATACTTAGTGAAAAAGAGAGAGAATCAAGAGGAAAGACTCAGAGCTCAAATCCATCAATCCTAGAGAGTTCAAAGAGAAATCCAAAGCACTCAAAGTTCAGAATCAAGGATTTTCCAAGCATAAAGGAAGAAAGCAAAAAACCTATTTCTCTCCAACTTCTCCACCGCGATTTTTGTGAAGAATCTTAGCTAAGGCCTAATTCAATCTTTCAAAGGAGAAGAAGAAAAGAAGAAAAGCACACATCCATATCGTTTCAAACAGGCTTTTCTTACCTTTGTTTATTTAATTGCATATTTGCTCATTTGAGGAGTTGTTTTGTATTCAAAATCTATTTTTATTATTGTTTACTAATTCAATCAGGGGATTGAATTAGTGGAGGTAGTGTACCTCGGACAAGCTAAGGATAGCTTGCGGTTGGGTTTTGTGCTGGTGAGCCTAAAAAAACCAGCTGGGTTTGTTGTGACTCTGGGGAAAACAATAAGTTTGGGTTGTGAGCTTGTAAAACAACTCGACTGTAATCAAGTGGATTATAGTGTGGACCCAAGTGCTACTTGGGAGTAGACGTAGGTGTTGTATACACCGAACCACTATAAAATCTTTGTGTTTGACGTGCTTTGTCTCTCTGTATTTAATTTTTTGTGCCTAGCATTTATCTATACATTGCACTCAAGCACTTTCATATCAAATCACTTAGTTTTAATGTGTTAAAATTTTTAAGAACCCAATTCACCCCTCCCCCCTCTTGGGTTGCCATCTGGGCCAACATTCATGATCTGAAGATACACCAACATTTAATTTTTTAAAATCTCTTTTAAGTAAATTAGTATCTTCCTCATCATCTTTCTTTTTAGAACTTGATGCTAAAGACTCATCAAACACTACATAATTGACTCTTCTATAATCTAATACTTCTTATTGAATACTCTATATGCCTTGCTAGATATAAAATAGCCTAAGAATATACCTTTATCTGACTTAGCATGAAACTTTCTAAATTGTCCTTTCCATTGTTATGAATGAAATATCTACAACCAAATGCATAAAAATAACTAATGTTGGATTTTCTATCATGCCATAGTTCATAGAGAGTTTTCTTAAGGATTGGTCTAATTAAGGCTCTATTTAGGATGTAACATGCTATATTTATGGCTTACGCCCAGAAATATTTTATGAGTTGGCTTTCACAAAGCATGGTACAGGTCATGTCTTTTAGAGTCCTATTTTTTCTTTCTACAACCACATTCTGTTGATGTATCCTAGGTGCTAAAAAATTATGATGGATATTTTCAATGCAAAAATCTTCAAATATATGATTTTAAATTCAGTTCCATGATCACTACTAAGAGACTATGTTAGTGTTTTTCTCATTTGTGACTTTCTTGAAGAATTTAAGGAATACCGAAAAGTCTCATCTTTATGAGCTAAAAATAATACCCAAGTGAATCTAGAGTAATCATCTACTATCACAAGATCATATTTCTTTCCTCCTATACTAGTGGTTCTAGTAGGTTTAAAAAGGTCCATGTATAGTCGCTTGAGTGGCCTAGAAATAAAAACAACATTTTTAGATTTGAAAGAATTCCTAGTTTGTTTTTCAAATTAACATGCATCACAAACTCTATTATTTTAAAAATCTAATTTTGGAAGACCTTTAACCAAATCCATTCTAAGCAATTTTGAAATTAAGTGTGTGCTTGCATAACCTAATTTACGGTGCCATAACCATCCAATCTTATTTACTTTAGCATTATCAGCAATTAGGCAATGGTTACTTGTGGATAAATTATCCAAGTCAATTAAGTAACATTGCCATTTCTATTTTCAACAAATATAATGCTATTGTCAATGGGATTCGATATTGTGCAGATAGATGCTTCAAAGGAAACTTTGAAACCTTTATCGCATAGTTGGCTAATGCTAATCAAAATATGCTTTAATCCATCTACATATAAAATATTTTTAATAAAATTGGATGGAGTGATTTGAATTTTATCAATGCCCATGATGTGACCTTTACCATTATCTTCAAAGGTCACCACTCCACCTTTTTTAGCTTCAAGGGAGATGAATTGATCTTTATCACCCATCATGTGTCTTAAGCAGTCGCTATCAAGATACCATTTTCTTTTCAATTTCTTGGTTGCAAGACACGCCTACAAAGCAATCATATTTTATGTTTAGGTATCCAAGCCTTCTTGGGTCCTTCATGGTTAGTAGCAAAAAATATAGTTCCTTTTGGAACCCAAATCAATTTACTTTTATGGCTAACATTCACATGAGACATTTTATGATTGCAAACATAAGATTTATGCCCTTTCATACTACAATGAAAACAAGAAATATCTTTTTCAATTGATTTCTTTACAAAGCAATTGTTAACAAATTTTGCTTCTTGTATGGTCTATAACCTAAACCAGCTTTGTCAAATACAGCTTTTTGATTCTTTAAAAGCAAATTTAGACTTTCTGAGCTATAAGTAACTTCATCAACAATGCCCTTATATTTTTAAGTTCATTTTTCAAATTCAAACTTTTAGCAAAAATCACATCATTTTCTTTTTCTAAAGCTTGCTTTTCACATCTTATCTTTTCAAATTCAATGATAAATTTATTTATCTTTTTGAGAAGGTTTAGATTTTTAGTTTTTAAAACCTTGTTCTTTGCTTTCAAAACTTTAAAATCATTTATCAATTCATTGAAGGCATCATATAATTCATCAAATGTAAAATCATACATGGAGGTTTCAGAACTTACCTTTTCTTCTTCATTTGCCATAAGGCATATGTTGGCAACTTCTTTTTGTTCATCTTCGAATGAAGATTCATCACTGTCGCTCTAAGTTGCAACATATTTTTTTTCTTTCTAAATCTCTTCTTGAGTTGAGGACATTCATATCTGAAATGTCCAGGCTTTTACATTCATAACAAATCAAGAAATTTTTCTTTTTCTTTATCCTTATCTTTATCTCCTTTTAACTTGATACCAATTTTTCTTTTATAAAAGACCTCCTTCTTTGCATGAATTTCTTGAACTTTTTTGCAAGAAGAGCAGTGTCATCATCATCTTCATCTTCTTCACTGCTGCTTGATTCCTTTCTGCAGCCTTGAGTGCAATTGTCCTCTTCTTTTTTATATCTTCTTCATGATATTGCTTTATTGTTAACTCATGGTTCATAAGTGATCCAAGGAGCTCCTTCAAAGGTAAGGTGTTGAGATCTTTGGCTTCTTGGATTATTGTCACTTTGGCTTTCCATGCTCTTGGAAGAGATCTAAGAATTTTTCGTACCAATTCAGAGTTAGTATAGGTCTTATAGTATAGGTCTTACCAAGACTTTTCAATCCATTCACTATATCAATAAATCTAGTGTACATGCATGTGATGGATTCATTTTGATCCATATTAAAGAGTTCATACTTATGCACAAGAATGTTAATCTTGGACTCTTTAACCTGGTTGGTACCCTCATGAGTAACTTTCAACCGATCCCATATCTCTTTGGCTGAGATGTAAGTGGATATTCTATTAAATTTATTTGCATCCAAGGAGTAGTATAGGACATTCATAGCCTTGGCATTGAGCTGGGCCATTTTTTGATCATTTTCATTCCAATTTCTTTTGGGCTTAGGAATAATGATCCATCAACTAAGTGTATGGGAGTGCTAGGACCATTGATAATGACACTCCATAAATTTTAGTCTAAAGCTTGAATAAAAATCCTCATTCTAGCTTTTCAATATGAATAGTTTGTGCCATTAAACAAGGATGGACGGTTTGTGAAATGTCCCTCAAAAAAAAGAAGAACCAACTTGAGCTGCCATTTGGATCTTTAGCTCTTGATTGTTAAATCAAGGAAGGATGAGTACAAGTTCTGATACCAATTGTTGGCCCATATAGCAACCTAAGAGGGGGGAATGAATTGGGTTCTTTTTAAAAAATTTGGTGCTTTGAAATAATTTTATAATTGATAGTGCATAAAAAAGTATGCAGTAAATGTGATGCTAAGAATGTAAAGCAGAATATAAAGATAGAGTAGGAAGAAGAGGAAACAAGCACGACAAACACAAAGGTTTATAGTGGTTCGGTGTTAGCCACACCTACATCCACTCCCAAGCAACTCTTGGGCCCACACTTTAATCACTCTGATTACAGCCGAGTTGTTTTACAAGCTCACAACCCAAACTTGTTATTTTACAATGGGATCACAACAAACTCAGCCGATTTTCACAGGCTCACCAGCACACAACCTATCACAAGCTAACCTTAGCTTGCACATGGCCAACGGTTAGTAATAGTGCCCTAGGCCTATTGTATGGACATGGTATTTTAAATATTTATGAGCATTTACTATTATATATTTATTATATATAATATCCTTGAATAATATTATTAATTATTCTAAATGTCCCTAATCGGTTATTGTTGTGGGAATAACAATAAATTAAGATTAGTATGAAATTTGATTGACATTCATGGGATGAATATGTGTATGAGATACAAATCAAATTTATATGTATTTGTTGAGAATAAATATTGGACAAGACCCACCTTGAGATTAATACATGGATCAAAGTTATAAGTTAATCTCTAGTAGTTGTGTCATTAAATCCTTAGACCTGAGATTGCTATAGTTCTCAACATGAGGAATATTATGTTTTGACATAATCAAACGTTGTCTTTAACTGGATGATTATAAAGATTATGCTTGAACACAATAAGAATCATGTAGTGAGATATGAGTGATTAAGATGGAATTTATCCCTCTTATTATAAGAAAGATATCTCTGGGCCCCTCGATGATTGAGACTGAGAAATGCATGGCCATGCTCAAATGAATTGATGGAGATCAATATCATTTGTCTAGTCAGTCTAATTGGGTTTCGAGAAATTAAAGATAGAGCGATATAAGGTTGACTTTTTCCATGCCTTATATTCTATCAATATATCATGTGGCAAAAGGATTATGTCATTAGCTACTTTAAGGTTGTCTCAGAACGTGAGTTTTTCATTTAACTTGGGTAGTCATAATGTCTTGCTAGAGGCCGCTTATGACTTATAGGATCAAAATGTGATTTAGGCCTACTGCCAACGTTAATTGAACCTATAGGGTCGCACACTAAGAACGGACAATAATGGTTATGGTTTGTTACTCTCTATAGTAATTTAAAATGATGAGATTATTTTAAATTAAAAATAATAATTAGTTGTCATTTAGATTTGAGTTTAATTTTGAGAAAATTTAAATTCGTAATTTAAATTATGACAAGTAATTAATTTGTTATATTTCTTATTGGATAAGAAAATAATCCATAAAGATTTTGGTTAAAAAATAAATTCCTTATTTGGTAAGGAAAGGATTTAAATTGTTATTATTTAAAATAAGTTTTAAATAAATATTGATTAAAATCCTAGTTAACCAGAAACCCTTAGCATACTTGTATATATATGATATACGTTTTAAAGTCCATTGGGCATTTGAAATGTCATGTCCAATTGGGCATTTGAAAGTCGCATCTATTGGGGCATTTGAAGGGTCGTGTCTTTTGCCTTAAAATAGATAAGCAGAGAGTTGGAAACTATGGTTCATTTTTGTGAAAAATGGACTTGTTGAACTAGCATTCAAAACTATTTTGGTGTACGTTCGTGTGTGGATACTTGTAGAGGATGGTCGTCTTTCTGAAAGGCAGCACATTTGAAGATCCGAGCAAACCCAACATAAGAACAGACGGATTACATACTGATCAACAAAAGATAATAATTTTGTTTATCCTTCTTTCGGTTTTATAAAATGCATGTGATTCTTGGTGGAGGTTATGGAATAAATTTATTTTGTTTCCGCTGCCATTTTATTCCAATTAGATTGGGATTTTTCATTCCGTAATCCAACACCAACTGCCTCACCTGATTGAATCAGAAACCAAATGTATTAAAGAAATAGTTACAATAGAATGAACACTCCTCAAATGAGCAAATAAACAATATAAGCAAGATAGGAATAGAAAAGCATGATTAGAAGATCTTTGGAGTTTAGCTTTTCTTCTTTTCTTCTTTTCCTCTTCTCTTCTTGGATGATCTTTTTTAAGATAGAATTGAAGCTTTGGAAGAATCATTGATGCAGAGAAGGGTGAAGAACTAGGGCTCTTGCTTTTCTTCTTATATATAATGAAAATCCTTCATATTTGGCTCTTGAATGCTTTTGGATTTCTCTACTCTCTTTTTCGAACACTTGAGATTTTAAATCTGAGCTTTCTCTCTATATTTCTCTCTTCTATTCTTGATTTTTCCTCTAGTTTTCAAATGATCGGAACCCTCCTTTTATAATCTTCTCTTAATCCATATTTTGATGCAAAATAGCCATTAAAAGTGCTTGAGGATGAGTTTATCATTAGAAAGGAAAGAGCTGTTGAAGTTTATTTGAAAAAATATAGCCATTGGAGCCATTTCTGATATTTCTGAAAATCACCTTTGATATATTAGAGTTAGCTCTAATCTGGCCTGAGGTCGGCTCTAAATCGGGTTGCTCAAAATAGTAAGGATCTTTCGTCGCGGAGTTGACTCTAACTTTTTATAGGGTCGACACATTCCATGCTGGAGTCGGCTCTAGCTCTGCAGGTGTCAGCTCTAATTTTGACAGAGAACAGAGGTTCTCTGTATCTCAGGTCTAATTTTTCTGGAATTGGCTCTAAATCGTGCCAAAAGTGCGAAACAGTTTTGATACGCTCCGGAGTTGGCTCTAATCCCTCTAGAGTCAGCTCTAATGTCTGAAACTTGACACATGATATTAGAAATCGATTCAAACTCAATTTTTCTTGAGTTATGAATACTTAACCATTTTAAATACCTAAAACACTTTGTCAAACTCATTAGTAACATAAGAAATATACTATATGATTTTTGTTAATCATCAAAATCAATAAATGGGTCAACAAAATAGAATACTTGACCATTCTAGATAAATTAAGTACTCGGCCCTACTAAAGTTTATAGAAATAGAAAACTCGGTCGTGCCAAGATCCTAAATAAATTAAGTGCTCGGTCCTGTCAAGATTCGAAGGAATAGAATACTCGATCATGCCGAGATCCAAATAAATTAAGTGCTCTATCCTACTGAGGTTTGAAGAAATAGAATACTCAGCCGTGCTGAGTTCCACGGCTGAGTTCTAGATAAATTAACGGCTTGGCCTACCGAGGTTCAGAGAAATAGAATACTTAGCCGTGTTGAGGTCCAGATAAATTAAGTGCTCGATCCTGCCGAGGTTCAGAGGAATAGAATACTCAACCATGCTGAGGTCCAGATTATTTAAGTGCTCAGCCCTACCAAGGTTTAGAGAAATAGAATACTTGATAGTGCCGAGATTTAGATAAATTAAGTACTCGGCCCTTCCAAGGTTCAGAGAAATAGAATGCTCAGCTGTGCCAAGGTCTAGATAAATTAAGTGCTCGGCCCTATCGAGGTTTAGATAAAAAGAATACTCAATCATGTCGAGGTCCAGATAAATTAAGTACTTGGCCTTGCCAAGTTTTGGAGGAATAAAATACTAGGTCATATCAAGGTCCAAATAAATTAAGTGCTCGACCCTGCCAAGGTTCGAAGAAATTGAGTACTCATCCTGATCGAGGTTTGGAGAATTTGAGTACTCGGCCCTGCCGAGGTTTAGAGAATTTGAGTACTCAGCCCTGCTAAGGTTCATAGAATTTGATGAGGAGACCTCAACCCAGTTGAGGATTTGGAGATAGGACCCGTTGGATCGACGATTGGAAGAAACTTGGTTCTCATTAGCATCTTAAAGATGGTTATTCAGAGAAAAGATGTTCATATATGGAGAGGTTCATTACATAGAGGAAGGTAGTCAATGCTTGAGGAATACCTTACTGATAGTATACTCAAAGATTGTCCGAGTTTCATGTCCTGAGGATGGCTTTTCCATTGAGGTCTTAGAGTCGGTAGGTGCCAGGCCTGATAACCTCTGCTGCTTGGTAGGGACCTTCCTAGTTTGGGGTCAGCTTCCCTTGCTCTGTTGACTTAAAGACCGAAGCTTTGTGGAATACCAAATTGCTGGAAAGGAAGAACTTCCCTTTCACTCGGAAAGAATAGTAACGAGCCATGCATTGTTGGTATGCAGCCATTCTGATCGAGACCTTTTCTCTAACATCTTCGATGAGGTCGAGGTTGGTTCATAGTTGCTCATCGTTCGCTTCCTCAAAGTAACCTTCGATTCTAGGCAAGGGTAGGCCAATCTCAACTGGGATGATGACTTCAGTGCCGAAGGCCATCTTGAACAGAGTCTCACCAGTTAGGATTCATTGCGTCATTCGGTAGGCCCAAAGGACGTGATGAAGCTTGTCTGCCCACCTATCATGGGCTCTATTCAATCGGGCCTTTAGCCCTTGCAGTAGGGTTCAGTTAGCTACCTTTGCCACACTGTTCATTTGCGGGTGCCTGAGCGAGGTAGGTCGGTGGTTGATGTCGTGGTCTTCACAAAACTCCTAAAATTTTGGGTTGTCGAACTACCGACCATTATAGGTGATGATTGTATATGGAAGATCGAATCGGCAGATGATGGAGCACCAAACGAAGTCTTTGGCTCGGGCCTCGGTGATCTGAGCCACTGCCTTGGCTTCAATCCGCTTGGTAAAATAATCAATGGCTATGAATAGGAATTTCCTCTACCCGATGGCAAGAGGAAACAGACCGAGGATGTCCATTCCCCATTTCACAAAGGGTCAGGCAGCTGAGCATCAGGCTAGGGCAGTTGTAAGGATGTTGTGTTCTGTAAGGGATCAGGCCTTTGAGAAGCGACCTAATCGGAGGTGTCTACTATCACCCTTTTACAGTTTACCATTCTAGATGGTATTCCTTTCTTTTAAACCTTTCTCATGGGATTTCAAGTTATGAGGACTTGAGGCCCTTCTTTTAGCACCAATCTGTTGCTGCAGGTTTTCGTTCTCTAACTTAGGAACGAGGTGGCTATGCACGTCAAGATCCAGATGGCGTTCTTCCATCCATGGGGACCTACAAAACAACGCTCTATCGCAGGAAAGGAAGTGGGTGATCTCTGCGAAGGACCCTCCGATACTCAAGTCAGTGAATAACCTTCAGCTTCAGATAACGAGGAGAAGGTTCTAAAAAGAAGATGAGGAGTTCTCACAGAATTGCTCTCTTTTTTTCTAGGGCTCTCGGAGCCTGGTATTTAAAGAAAGAGGATATGGTAAGCTGTTACCTGATTTTCGAAGAGTTATTGTGGAAGTCGGGCGATGATAAGGCTAAATTGTCATATACCTCCTTATCGGGGGGATTCATGAACCCGCAAATCATGAAGAGAGGAGCCTTATCCGGCTCTCATTTTCGTCTATAAAGGACTATTTTGAGAAGGAGTTCCGAGATCCTCGTAATTCTAATGATTTGATAGCCCAGATATTTGGCACAGGCCGAAGGTCGGCTAAAGAGAAGGATTGGTCGAGTGGCTCCCGAGTGTTGAGGTTCAGTCGCTCTAGCTCGGGAGCAAGACTCGGTGAAGTTGATAGTCGATCAGCTGAGGTTCGATCGCTTTAGCTTGGGAGTAAGACTTGGTGGGGTTGAAGGTCAGTCAGCTGAGGTTTGTTGGTGAAGCTCGATCTGGCAAGGCTCGGACGAAGATGCCAAAGGAGAAGTCGATGGAGCATCCTTCGGTTTTTGAGGATCGACTATAGTCCCAATGTGGGCCAGACCTATTTGTCCCATATCAGCTGTTTTATATAGAGACTTTTACCCCGCATCATGTCCTATTTAGGATATTAACTGAGTTGAGGAGCTGATCACAGAGCTGATAGGATGGTGTTTGAGAGTAGTTTAGGATTCTTTCCGTGTAAATCCTTGCATGAACATGAATATTGTAAGAACAATGCGTGAATAGGAATTTTGTGAGGACAATGATTATTTTGTGATCATGGGTCCCTTTTAGATTTAAAATAGCCTAGATTGTTCACTCTGTCCAATGTTATCAAAGTTAAGACTAATATGAGCTGAGGTGATGTTGCTTGCAAGTCGAAACACACAGTAGTACCGAGCATTTTGTGTGGAAACTAACAGATGTCAACGAGAACAGGGCGGAGGCAGGTCAATGAAGGCCATTGAGCAAGAAGATCAACTAACTGGAAGCACCTGGCAGTGACTCTCATTACTCCAGCAGAAGCATAGCAAGCAAGAAAAGGACGAAAATCTCTGACTAATGTTTGTGACATTCCACACTCGGTAGCTAGACTTGCAACTGCTCCCGGTTTGTAACAAATAATGCTTTTAATTTAGGCATACGATACATGGTAGAGCAGGGGAAAGAGGCATGCAAGCGAAACGCCAGTTCCAAGCCACGAAAAAACTACAGGTGGTGACAGCATTCTGATCCTTCAACGTTGAAGCTTCGTTAGATCGCTCGCTTTCGGAGGAACCTGGATGGACTGAAAGGCTCGACATCAGCAGTGGTGGAACGGCCATCCAGGATGAGCTCCGCAAGCGAAGCTCCGGTCGCCGGTCCGTTGAGGATGCCCCAGCAGCTATGTCCGGTCGCAACGTAGCATCCCTCCACCCCAGGAATAGCCCCGATGACCGGCAGACCATCATCGGTGCACGGCAAGAAGCAAGCCTGCTCCGCCGCCACCTCGGCCTCTCCGTCCACGAGGTGGCTGGACACCGTGCCGGCGATCTTGTGCAGCATTCCGATCGACTCCGTCTCGCCGACAATCTGCTCCGGATCGTCCGGCACCTCGGCTTCCTTCGACATCCCACAAATGTAAACCTCTCCTGCCCCAACGAAAAATAAACACGATCATCGTCATCTACGTGGTTCATGTCAGAATGAATCAAGAAGCCATTTTCTCAGGTCTCATTTTTTTGTCACCTGTGGGTCGGGGATAGACCTCGGGGTCCAAAAGCTTGGCCCCGGGCGACGGCTGGTAGCTGAGGAAGAGTGCGTGGGGGGTTATGGCGGCGGGATCTTTCGGCCGGAGGACGATGCTGTGGGCTTTGAGGCCCGAGACGTTAAAGAGGGAGGAGATGATGGGAGAGCGATCGGACCAGGGCCCCAGGGCCAGCACCACAGCGTCGGCGGCGATGGCCCGGCCACCCTCTTTGAGAACCACCCCCACCGCCCGGCCGCCCTCCACCGCGACCCGCTCCACCTCCCCGATCACCACCTGGACCCCGTGCTCCGCCGCGGCGGCGGCAAGGAGCGTCCGGGTGAAGAGCTGCGGGTGGACCTGGGCCGTGGTCTCCACCGTCCCGATCGATCGCGGCGGCCGGGCGGTGGCGCCGTCGACCCACGGCGGGAGAAGAGGCGATGCTCTGGTGGCGGAGGAGGCCGAGGAGGATCCGGCAGGAAGGAGGGGGACGGAGAGGGTGTCGAGGGGGCGATAGCCGTAGGCGTTGGGGCCGTCGAGGAGGACGGAGAGGGAGCGGTGGAGGTGGAAGCTGGCGCGGGCAAGGGCGGAGAGGGGGCCGCCATCGCACCAGTCGAGGGCGAGGAAGCCGCCGGCCTTGCCGGAGGCAGCGCAGGCGATGGCGGATTTCTCCACCACCGTGACCTGCGCCGCCCCCTTTTTGGCGAGGAAGTAAGCGGCGCAGGCACCGATGACTCCGCCGCCGCACACCACCACTTGCTTCGCCGCTTTCGCCTCTCCAGCGCCGCCGGAGGATGCCGCTGATTTCGATGCCATGGCGGCCGTGGAACACGAGCCGGAGGAGTTCGAATTGGAGGTGGAGGAGATGGGGATCGACCGCGAAACGAGACGGGCGCCGCCGACACTCGAAGCATCTATTTTTATTTGGACACGGGATCAACTTGCGTCTGCCTTCGCACCCATAAAATATTATATCTGTTTTTAAATCACGCCAATTTTACAACTTTAGCATAAATTTTATGTAGAAAAAATAAAATAAAATATATATTATTGCTGCTGAAACCTGTCCTCCAACCGGGTGCGATCGGGCTCCCTCTTGGACGGACTGCAAAACAGTCCTCACGCGGAGGCGTTGGGGGTGGCCCTCCGCGGAAGACCCTCCGATGCTCAAGCCAGCGGGGATCGGCAACCAACAAACAAGAGGAGAAGGCTCTTGCTGAAGAGTCTCTCCAAGGATGGCCTTTGAGAGCTTTGAGCAGAGCGCTAATGGCGAAAAATGGGAAGTCCAGGTAGAAAGAGAGTGTGCCAGTGAGCAAGTGCGCATACCTGAGGAGTCAGCAGACGACTCTATTTATAGAGAATCACCTGATTCCCTGGGGCGTCGTGGGTTCAAAAGTCGTGTTAGGGTTGGAATCCAGTTTGTTATGAGGTCAGTAAGATTCGCATCTTGTTGGTTAGAGGATCGACGGCTGAGAGAGCTGGTTGACGTCTTGAGATTTGGCGGTTATATAGGCTCCAGGGCTCTAGGCCACTCTCACGGGTCCTAGGCACTCTCAGATATGATTTCTGTTTGAAATCTTACGGATTTGAACTCTCCCGCACCGAATTCGCAGAGGTCCTTGAGTGCCCGGGTCTAGCTGGGGCATAATGATGACTCAGCTAACGAGGTACAGTCGGATGGCTCAATCGGGGCCGAGAGAGACGACATAGCTTGACTAAAGCCGAGAAATGATATGGCTTGGCTGAGGTTGAGAGATGGTATAGCTCGGCTGAGGCCAAGGGATGATAGCTCGGCTGAGGCCGAGGGATGATATAGCTCGGCTGAAGCCGAGAGATGTGATACGCGCCTTAGGAATCCTTGGCTCGGTGAGGGGCTAAGGCGCCCCGATCCATGAGGCTGACTTGTCTCTAGCAGGTATTGTTCAGCACATGGGAGTCAGGGTTGATCCTAGCCCCCTTGCACGATTATTTATGCAATGGCAATTTTACCCCTCAACACATGCCCCTCACTCCCTAGTTCGAAGCGTAGGTTCGGACGAAGGGAGTATAACTCCGGGTGACATGATTTGAGTGGGTTTGGATTTGACAGCCTATGTAATGTGTTCTAATTAGCGCCGCGTGGCCATCTTGCTTTTACAGAATGGAACCGTCGCTTTCCAAGGGCAACGGTTGGGGGAGCGCCACGCAGTAAATCTCGGTTTTCACGATGCCTACGTGGCGGTTCTGGGCATTTCGATCGAGACGCCTTATCTTCTTTTTGAGGCGGTTTCCTTCGGGGGAAGCAAAGTCGAAACAATACTATTCCCATTCACCGCGCTCTTTCGTACCCTCCAAGAGAAATTTGTCCCTCGGCTTTCTTTGCAATCTTGCTCGGTGTTTCTTCTAGCCGGCAGAATGATGAGACCCAGTGACATGGTTTTGGAAATCACCGCTGAGGAATTGGGAAGGCTCCACCAGAAATATGGCATTCCCTCGGATGTCGTTCTGTGACTGCCGGGGCCTGAGCGCAGGGTTTCGCAGGAGCTGGAACGTGGGGTCTTTCTTTATAAAGACAGCCTGAAGGCAGGCCTCCGGTTTCCTCTCCATCCCTGGTGAAGGAGATCATGAAGTTTTATAACATCTGTCCGACAATGGTGGCTCCTAACAGCTGGCGGAGTATCATCGGGTTCATCTCGATGTGTAGCCGAGTTCAGGTAACAGCAACTCTATCCCTGTTCCGCGCTTGTTACCATCTGATGCCCGGGAGGAACTCGGAGTGGTCCTATATCGGACCTCGAAGTCATTCGGGATGATCGTAGATAAGCCGTCATCAATAAAGAGATGGAAGGTACGATTTTTTATTGCTGAAGGGAACATCGGTTCGACTTCCCGCGGGGATGGGGAAGCCTTGTTAGGGATATGGAGGCGCATCCGGCCTTATCGGAACGGGAGAAGGAGGATCTAGGGGTCCTCACCAGCGGCCGAACGTTCTCGGCTATTGTTTTACTGTCGGAGGAGGCCCTTTGCGATGCCGGGCTTAGCCCCATCGATAGGCAGGGTAAGCCCCTTCCCTTTTTTTTGTTTTTTCTTTCTTTGGGGTGGATATACCTAGGTTTGATCGGTTGCTCCCCATGTCTACAGCTAAGAAATCTGAGATGGCAGGCCGCATACAGAGGGAGTTGGGCAAGCGCCCAAGAGAACCAGCAGCGCAGAGAGGCGCAAGCCCGAGAAGAAAGTCCGTCTCTCCGAAGAGCGCTCCCAAAGGTTGGGCGAGTCAAAGCCAGCCTGCGCTCCTCACCGCTGAAGAAAGGGGACGTGGGAGCACCGGCAATGGAAGAAGGACTCTCTCTGCTGGGGGGAGAGGCAGTAGCCACGATGGGGAAGTACAGAGCGGAGGAGGACTCAGAGAGGGTCGCCGAGATCCCCTGTCCTCTGGTGGTGGAGATAGCGGATAGCCCGGAGGAGGCTCCGTTGGAAGTTCAGGATGAGCTTGTTGTTGAAGGCCTCCCTCGGATGGGTTAGAGGGTGACGTCGTTGGGCCAAAGGCAATGGATGTTCGAGAGGAGTCTCCTGCCGGAGGGGTTCCTCTTGAGGGGGCTAGAAGTGCTGGTGAACAAGTTGAGGCTTCGGTGGAGTCCGCGTGGGAGGAGCAAGCGCCAGTGATTGAAGAGGGGCCTTTGGGTGAAGAAGGAGGACAAGACGATGACCTTCCAGCTGAAGTTTCCCCTGTCGAAGCCTCAGGAAGATTGAGGCCGGGGCTGGCCGAGGTGTCTGATGAAATGCAGGCCAGGCTTTTGCTGGAGGAGGCCAGAAGATTGAAGGCTCCTCAGTCTGAGATTGTTCGGGCTGGTTCCTCGGACGGGCTGCCTGGTGGTCCAGACTCGGCTATTGAGGAGGCGTTTTCCGCCTTGATGAAGTCGGCATTACATCCAAGCGCTGGTCCCTCGATGGACGAGTTTGCGGACCTGGACCTTGTCGACGCCGTGTTTGGTCAACGGAACGTAGCGAAGGACGTTCACCTTCTCCCCGATATCGATAACTCCACCCTAATGGGGTTAGCGATGTCCTACACCTCCTGGGTGAGTTACTATTCCGGAGTAACATGTGTTTTCTGGTGAACTTGATCGCGCTTCCTTACTTGTTTTTTTGTTCCGCAGAGTGCTCTGATCAATAGGGCTCTATGCTAGCACTTGAGCCTGGCGACAGGGGCAGCGTTCAGGCCAAGAGAGTCAGCTCCGAGCTCCGACTGCGAGCAGCAGCATCTGACAAATTTGAGCAGGTCCTGGACGTTGTCAATAAGAAGTTGGAGACGGTGAGGGGATTGCATCAGGCCGCCCTCAATGACGTGTCCAGATTAAAGCTCAAAGTTAAGGAACTGCGCGGGTTCCAGGCGGGGTACAATGAGGCATGCTCGAAGCTATCGCAAATCGAATCTCGGCATGCTGGAGAAATGGAATCCGCCAAGAAACAGTTCGATGAAAGTCGAGACAGACTGAGGCGAGAGGTTGCCGAGGAGAAGAATCGCCTGAACAGGATGCTCGGCGAGTTGGAGAAGAAGGTCCGAAATCTCACTCAATGCATCGTAGCCAAGGATGATAGAATTAAATGGCACCAGGAGAGGTTAACCCAACTTGATTGTGAGCTTTTCCAGGCCTGGGAAGCTAACAATAGGCAATCAAGGATTGATGACCTCAAGGGCAGAATCGAGCAAGTTAAAGCCGATAAACTGAGGGCCCTTGGTGAGGTCAAGGAGTTGACCGAGAAGTTAGCCAGGCAGGAGGAGGAGGTACGGTACTGTCTTTTAGACTTCTCTCATTAACTCGCTGTTGCATCGGCTAATCTTGCATTTGCAGATGGAGAGGGCGAAATTGGAGGGTCGAAACCAACTAAAGATCCTGCAAGATGAACTGTCATCGAGTAAAGAAAGGAGCTTAGAGCTCGAAATGCGGGTCACTAAGATCGAGGAGCAAATGGGTTTGCTTTGGGGCGTAGAGGATGCGACCTGCGCCGAGGCTTTCCAGCTCGGTGAGGAGGAGACCCAAACTAAGATAGCCCGGGAGCATCCGGAGTGGGACCTCTCTTTCCTGGATGTTGAGGCTTGTGAGACCTGTACCCCGGGGGCTGAAGAAGATGAATATGACGATGTCTCAGACGTCGACCTAGACACTATCTTGGGTTCAAGTGAGGCTACAGCTTCCGAGGGACACTTCAAACCTGCCGCCGAAGGAGCGACGACTTTTGAAGTGGGCGAATCGAGTCGAGCCTCTCCGAGTGTTGTTGAGGGCACTGCTGGAACTGATCCAGCTCCTGATCCTTGAGGATCATTCGTATGCTTTTGTTTTTCAGATATTTAATTCGGTCAAAATTTTCAATGAATGGGTCTTTTTCTTCATCTGCTTAATCGTCTCTTTTGGCTGATCTTCTACCCCAAGTTTTCTTATGGATGTGAACGAATTATGACTCATTCGCTATCTTGGGCTGGTTGGTTCGGACTTAAGCAAATATTTCGGTTGAGGCCAGATATCAGGATAGCTTAGTTTGTCCGAAGTAAAGAAATCGGCACGCTTTGGCCGAGGTAAAGGAAACTTCGCAAGTTTTAGCCGGGGTGCAATGTACCGCACGGTTTGGCCGAAGTATAAAGAGTACTTTGTTATTGTTGAGGCGTTGGCGGCTGTCTCAGTCTGGACCAAAGCGAAAGATAATGTTCAGCCATGCTAAATGCTTCGGTTTATTCCGATGTATAGAGGCAATTTTGGCCTTAAGCGGGAGCACAGGGTAATGTCTCGGTTTATGCCGAGACGTAATGGGCAGTTGGGCCGAAGCGGAGAATATCGAAGCGCCTTTATTAAAGAGTACTTGGCTTCTACACTTTTTATCATTCTGCCAGTGTCTTGTCTTTTCCAAGGCGAGCTGATCTTCTTTTTGCCGAAATGGATAATACAGCCCTGTAACCTGCAAAAGGTTGCTTCTGTATTTTCTGGGGTCGTTTATCCCGTTGATCTTTTCCAAGGTACGACATAGACGCTAACTTGCCATTGGAGGGCATCGTTTTCGCTGGGCGATTTCCCAGGCCTGCCTGTATCTCAAGGATCAGCGGGCGATCCCCTGCATTTAAGGCTCTCGATTCGAGGTCAGGGGAAAATCTTTTGGCGTGCATCATAGCTCGGGCGACACATTTGGCATGCATTGAAGAGCGCTCTTTTCATCTTCGAAGGCCACGTGGCCATGTGGGTAGGGCATTTTAAATCTCGGGGCTTTTGCTCTGATGGTTGCTCCCGGTTCGTTTGCCTATAAAACGGAAGGAGAGGGCCGTTTTAGGCCATCCTCCAAGGTTTTCTTCTCCATGAGTTGTGAGAGTTTTCATGATGCATGTGTCCCTTGGGCTGAGAGTGGGGGGACTGAGTTTTCCTTTTGCAAGTCATCTTTCCCCGGATAGCTGGGGTGATGAAGGAATCACTGAAGAGCAACTCATCCTCTAGAGAGGAGTTTTGGAGATCATATGGAGAGCGCACAGGAGGTCCGCAGGGATCACATGGAGAGCGCACATACATGCTTCCAGTGTGTCCTTTGTGGTTTGCTACAGGGGTCGCAGGATGGAAAGTGCACATGTGCCCCCGTAGCATGCGCGGACTTTTCCTTCTCCCTCGGGCTGGATGTTTAGCCCCTCCGCGTGGGGAATCTTTTGCCATGTGAAGAGGGAGTTGAGAGCAGTGCAAGGCTGATAGTCCCCTGTCTCTCTCAATCGGGCAACGACCTGCAGCCCAGCATTCCACCCAGGGGGAAGCTTGCTCGGCCTCGGTATCCACTTGTATGTGTCTCTTTTTGGATCTCTTTAATTCATCCAGAGGACCCGTGGGAGGCCGGCCCTGTTATCTATCATGGTGAGCTGACTGGTTTGTCTGATTTCTCGGGTCAGACATCATTATCAACCGAAACTGACTGAAGCAGTTCGATCGAGCTATTTACTCATCTTTTGTTTCTTGTGCTATGATGCACTTGTAATGCCTCTTTGGAGGTTGTAATCTCTTTCATTGGTAAAGAAATAAAGAAGCATTTATTCCTTCTTCTTTTAGCACCTGCTTCTTTTCCGATGTGATTGTGCTTGAGAGTTACTACTCCCATATCATATTTTTGGGTCATGGCATATTTCGGCAGCGTTCTTGCTACCTTGTTTTGCTTAGACCAATGTTCGGTCCTCAATGGAGGAAAGCGTTTGTCCCTATTCAGGTCAGAGGTGGACCTGGGTGATCCCGGGGGCTCATGCGGTAAGCATGATCCCGTTTGTAGAACAAAGCAGGTATTTCTTCGGAAAGGGATAGCTCGTATATCTTTTCGGTTGAGTAGAAGGAGGTTGCTTACTTCTGCCAAAGTATTATAGGACGTCTTAGTTGCATCAGAGAGTTTGAGAGATTACTCATCTAGACTAGAGCTTTAGATAACTTTTTAAGAGTATGCCATTTGATTCGGTCGAGGTTTCATATAATCACTCGGTTGTAGCCAAGGCTTCGAAAGATCGCTCGGTTGTTGCCGAGGCTTCAGAATATCGCTTGGTTGTTGTCGAGAATTCAGAATATCGCTCGATCGTTGTCGAGGATTTTTGATAGTTTACTTGGTCCTTACTGCAACTGTGGATTCAGGTGCGGACGGCCAAAGAGGATGGGGCTACCCGAGCAATGGAGGGGCGCCTGGAGCCGTAAATTGGCCACATCAGAGAGGGTGAACTATGCAGCTCAAGTGTTGGCCACTGGTACGTTTTTTTCCTTCGCATTTTTTCGAGGATGCCTGATTCGAGGAAGTCTGGCAGATTTTCGAGGATATTTACCTCAAAAATGATCCGGCAAATCGGAGGGAGTCTAGTCCCAAGAAGGGAGCTCTTTGAGCGCCTCAGCGTTATTAATGATCCTCTCCGGCGAGGGGGGGACTTTCATTTTCCGCGAGCACCCACTGAGGTGGTGATGCGTGGCATTTTTCCACGGGCTAAGATTAATGACTCGAACTATCGAAATATTCACCAGGAGCAGTTTAAATATGGATGAGAAGGATGCCTAGTCATCTCTTCAGCCGATCTCCAAGAGTTCCTGGGTTCTGAGATGGCATCTGGAGGTGAGGGACGATCAACTGTGGTGCCGAACAGCGGCGCTAATGGCCATGAGGGGTCCCAAGGGAGCCGCGTTATGGTGACCGTCGACAGGGAGGCCCTAGCGTCAATGTTTGCGGATCACGAGCGGCTCCAGAAGGCGACCGAACAATATCTGGCCATTTCTATAAGGGAAGTCAAGCTCATTCGCCGTGCCAACGACCGGCTGGAGGGGGAAGTAGCATCCGTTCGACGAAAGGTCGCCGAGTCAGCTCGTCGTGGGGAAGGTTCGACGGCTCCCGGAGAAGATGATAAGGCCCAGTGAGGCTCATGTATCTTTTTCTTTCTTTTTCGCCCTTTTTCTGATGAATGAAAAGAAGGTTTTGCAACTTTCGTGTCTGTTGTTATTTCCGGATGTTTGTTCTTATCATTCGGCCTTGGCCGAGATTTTTGATAAGTGACGCTCTTCGGCTCTGGCCGAGGCTTTTAATAAGGAACGGAGATGCACTTCGGCTTTGGCCGAGGCATTATTCTTTGATACCGGCCGGGGCTTGTAAGCTGCCCGAATCCGAATGAAGTTTTGGAGACCACTTGGTCCAACCGGGGCTTGTAAGCTGCCTGAATCCAAATGAAGTTTTGGAGACCACTTGGTCCGGTCGGGGCTTGTAAGCTGCCCAAATCCGAATGAAGTTTTGGAGACCACTTGGTCCGACCAGGGCTTGTAAGCTGCCTGAATCCAAACGAAGTTTCTTGATATTTTACTTGGCCCTGCCAAGGTATGGAGATTTGATTTGAGGCTCGGCCCTTCCGAGGTTCGGAGATTTGATTCAAGGCTCGGCCCTGCCGAGGTTCGGAGATTTGATGCTTGGCCTTGCCGAGGTATGGAGATTTGATTCGAGGCTCGGCCCTGCCGAGGTACGGAGATTTGATTCAATGCTCAAATCTCTGATCTCTGATCTCTTCTACCAGGTCAAGATTGGTGCGAAGCTGCTCGTCGTTAGTTTCCTCTAAGTAGCTCTCCACTCGTGGAGAAGAGAATCCTACCTCCACAGGGATGATGGCTTCCGTGCCAAAGGCCATCCGAAACGGGGTCTCGCCGGTGGGGATTCTCTAGGTAGTGCGGTAAGCCCATAGGACGTGATGAAGTTCGTCTGCCCATCTACCTCGGGCTCTGGCAAGCCAAACTTTGATCCCTTGGAGCAGGGTCCGATTAGTTACATCGGCTTCTCCATTGGCTTGTGGATGCCCCACCGATGTAAGGCAGTGGCAGATCCCATGTTCCTCGCAGAAACCTTGAAACTTTGGGTTATCAAACTGCCTGCCATTGTTGGTGATGATTGTATGTGGAAGGCCGTAGCGGCAGATAATGGATCTCCACACAAAGTCCCTGGCCTAAGCTTCGGTTATTTGGGCAACTGTCTCAGCCTCCACCCACTTGGTGAAGTAGTCGATGGTAACAAACAAAAATTTTCTCTATCCCGTGGCGAGGGGGAAAGGGCCAAGAATATCTATCCCCCACTTAGCAAAGGGCCAAGCGAAGGAAATGGGGACTAAACTGGCGGAGGGGAGCCTCTGGATGTTGGAGTGTCTCTGACATGAGTCACAAGCTCAGACGAGATCATCAGCATCCCTTTGCATAGTGGGCCAATAGTACCCCTGGCGCAGCACCTTGTAGCATAGAGATCGACTCCCCAGATGGTTGCCATAAATTCCTTCATGTACCTCCCGAAGAGCATAATCAGCTTCAGATGGGCGAAGGCACTTGAGCAATGGCATGGAAAGGATCACTTATAGAGCTGGTCGTCGACCAACACATAGTGGGCAGCTTGTAATTTCAGCTTTTTTTCCTCCTTACGGTCGGCTGGGAGAGACCCTTCTTTGAGATACCTTGAGATGGGGTCGAACCAGGATGGCTCGGTCTCAATCTGCATCACTCGGTCCACCTCCGCGATGCTAGGCTTTTCCAGGATTTCTAGGGAAAACTTTTGTTCGGCACTCATTAATTCTGCAGTCGCCAGTCAGGATAATAGATCGGCACGGGCATTCTCGGATCTGGGGATTTGGATAACTTTAAATTCAGAGAAGTGGGTAAGCAAGTCCCGCACCTGTTGGAGATACCGAATCATGCTTGGCTCCCGGGCCTCAAACTCGCCCCGCACGTGGCCAGCCACTAGCTGAGAGTCGGCGAAGGCATTTAACTTCTTCACTTTGAGGTCACAGGCGATTCGAAGTCCAGCGAGCAGAGCCTCATACTCAACTTCGTTATTGGAGGCTGGGAAGGAGAAGCGAACGCCATACTCGAAGGTAGCCCCTTTTGGGCTGGTGAGGATTAGGCCAGTGCCTGAGCAACCGGCATTGGACGATCCGTCAACATGGAGCAGCCATAAGGCGTCAGGCTTCAGTTGCTCGAAGGAGTCTGGAGTGGAACCATCCTTGGGATAGTACATTCAAGGAGGAAGTCAGCTAGAACCTGGGCCTTGATGGCCGGGCGAGGCTGGTATCGGATGTCATGCTCGCTTAGTTCGATGGCCCATTTAGCCATCCTTTCTGATGTCTCTGGGCGATGAACCACCGCCCTGATGGGTTGGTCGGTGAGAACTGTCACAGAATGCGACTAAAAGTATGGCCGCAGCCTCCGAACCAATGTTACCAAGGCCAAAACCAACTTCTCGATCCGAGTGTACCTTGTCTTGGTGTCCCGAAGCAGTTTGCTGACATAGTAGATCGGCTTTTGAGTCTTTTTCTCTTCTCTGATCAAAACCGAGCCAATTGTGCCTTCTGAAACTGCCAAGTAAAGGAATAGCGTCTCTCCCGAGTTGGGGCTGCTGAGAAGGGGTGAAGAGCCGAGATACCTCTTGAGGTCCTCGAATGATTTCTGACACTCGGGAGTCCATTGAAAATTCTTGGCAGATCGGAGAGCTTTAAAGAAGGGAAGGCACCTTTCGGCCGATCGAGCTACGAAGCGATTGAGGGCCGCGATCCTTCCTATCAGGCGCTGGACCTCTTTGATAGATGTTGGGGGTGTCATTTGCTGAAGGGCTTGAATCTTCTGCGGGTTGGCTTCAATGCCTCGCTGAGAAACCATGAAGCCCAGAAACTTCTCAGAATTGACACCGAAGGCACACTTCGTTGGATTGAGCTTCATCCAATATTTTTGGAGCGTCGCGAAGCTCTCAGAGAGGTCCTCAATATGCTGGGATGCTTCTTTGCTTTTGACCAGCATATCATCGACATATACCTCCATGTTTCGGCCGATTTGCTCCTTGAAGACCTTGTTGACCAGCCTTTGGTAAGTTGCACCTGCATTCTTCAGACCAAAAGGCATGACACGGTAGCAATATGTACCTCGATCGGTTATGAAGGCGGTCTTTTCTTCATCCTCAGGCGCCATTGGGATTTGATTGTAACCGGAATAGGCGTCCATGAAGGTTAGCATCTGATGCCCTGAAGTGACATCTACAAGCTGATCGATCCGAGAGAGAGGAAAGCTGTCCTTCGGGCAAGCTTTATTGAGGTCGGTGAAGTCGATGCAGATCTGTCATTTTCCATTCGACTTCTTTACCATGACGACATTGGACAGCCAGCTTGGATAGTTTACTTCCCGAATGAAGTTTGCCTTAACAAGTTTGTCGACTTCTTCCTTAATCGCCTTCTGTCACTCAGGGGTGAAGCTCCTCTTCTTCTGCTTTATGGGCCGGGACATCTCATCCACATTAAGACGATGCACGAGAACATCCGGGCTGATTCCTGGCATATCAAAGCTGACCAGGAGAAAACATCAGCATTCCTTTGGAGAAAGTCGATCAGCTCCGTCCGAGGTTTCCCTTTTAGCAGTGACCCGATCTTTATAGTTCAGTCTGGTTGGGCTTCGTTCAGCGGCACCTCCTCCAGCTCTTCAACTGGTTCTCCCCGTTGTTCGGCAAAATCTTTCCAAGCGTCCAGTCCATCAACCTTGGGCAATTTGGATTGCAGGCTGGTGATGAAACACTGCCAAGCTACAGCTTGGTTTTTCCGGACTACTCCCACTCCCCATCCGGTAGGGAACTTTATTGCTAGGTGCGGGATGGACACAGCGGCTCTAAGGGACATCAGGCCGAGTCTCCCAAAAATTGCATTGTAGGGCGATCGAAGCTTGGTCACCAGAAAATCTGTGTGGACCAAGGCAACAGAAGGCCAAGTTTATGCATGGACCGTCAAGGTCACGACTCCTTCTGGGGTGATAACATCACCGGTGAACCCCATTAGGGTGGAGTCCACAGCTCGGAGATTCTCCATAAGCAGTTTCATCTTCAGAAACACATCGAGATACAAAACATTGACAGAGCTTCTACTATTAATGAGAATTCGATCTACTTCATAGTTGTTCAGATTAAGGGATACAACCAACGCATCATCATGCGGGAACTGTATTTTCTGGAGGTCACTGTCGGAGAAGGAGAGCTCATTTGTTCGCGCTTTCTTTGGCGCCGAACCTTCTTCATCGTTCCGCCCACTCGACGGACTGCCAATTGCCTCGATCATATTAATGTGACCAGCGACCGGAGGATTTAGAGGAGGAGGTTACTGAGGCTCAGGTTGACAATCGCCCCCGTTCCTTGGCTCGGGTGCTCTCCTGAATTGGTCCAGCCTACCCCGCTGGATGAGCCTTTCGATCTCGTTCTTCAGCTGCCAGCACTCCTCAGTGTCATGGCTATGATCCCGATGGTAGCAGCAGTATTTGGTGGGATCTCTCCAGGTAGCATTCCCTCGGAGAGGAGGTGGTCGGGGGAGCTGGCGCTCTATCGCCATGAGGATCTCCGCCCTTGGCGTAGTGAGCGAAGTGAACCGGTTGAACCTCCTTGGCGGGCTCCGGGTGCGGTTCCTCGGCGGGGGTGGAGGAACCCTTTGGCGGTGAGGCACTTGGCTGGCTGGCGGATCGGTGCTTGTCCGAGCCCTTGGGCTCCTTTTTCCTTGTCAGCTTGGTGCGGGCAGCTCTCCATGATTCTTCGACTCTGACATATTTGTCCACCAAAGCCATCATGTCAGAGAGGTTCTGAAGGTAGCTAACCTCCAGCACCAGGTAAAAGTTACTCTCCTTCAATACTTCGCCTGCTAGGGCAGACATGACTACCTCATGATTAAGGTGGTCCACTTCCAACATGGCTGTGCTAAAACGGGCGAGATATTTCTTCAAGGACTCCCCCTCTCTCTGTTTAACCTCAGAGAGGGAGTCGGATCTCCGCCGGTGACGACGGCTGCTGATGAACTGGCTGATAAAGAGATGACTCAGTTCGTCAAATGAACTAACGGAACATGGTTTCAAAGCATTGAACCAGGTTCGAGCAGATCTCCTGAGGGTGGAGGGGAAGGCGCGGCAGAGGACCGCATCTGGTGCCCCGTGGAACATCATGATCGATCTGAAGCTGCTGAGGTGGTCGTCGAGATCGGAGGCCCCATGATATGGCTCGATGGCGGGCAGCTTCACGTGGGAGGGACTCACTTCCTCCATGATTCCCTTGGAAAAGGGAATGCCCTGCTCCGTCTGATGGTGGAGCGGATGGGCCTGCTTGGCGGCATCTAACTCCTGGCACATCTCCTGGAGTTGCTGGCGGATCTCCTCAGGCACAACAGGGGGGCCAGATGAGAGAGAAATGAGACGGTGTCGAGTCGTGGCGAGAACACCGGAGAGAGGAATCGGGCCTGCCGAGATCGGGGAAGATCTTTGCCATGACCTCCTTGAGGGTTGGCTCAGCTTCCCTAGGGCGGCGAGGGGGGTCTGCGACCCCACGCGGGCCGAAGGAGGAGATAGCCGGATGAGTGGGGGCTGCATTCTCCTCAGGAGGATGCCAAGCTGGAGCGGCTGGTCGGGGAGCTTCAAAACGCCCTTGAATCAAGTGGGTTAGAGCCTGGACTTGCTGGACTAGTGAGGCAAACTGGTCATGCGTCACTAGGGCTGCCGGTGGCAATGGAGTCTCAACTGGCAGCGATGGTGGTGCTACACTGCTCATCGGATCAGGTCTTTGGGAGGTGACCTGATTCGGGCTTCGGAGGTTGCCTTTCTTCGGTTGGCCATGGGAGGAGTTCTCTTTCAGATCGAGATCCTTATCTCCTGAATTACAAGTTTATGGGACTTGAGGGCCCTTCCTATAGCACCATTTTGTTGCTGCTGAAATCTGTCCTCCAACTCGGGTGTGATCGGGCTCCCTCCTGGGCGGACCTACAAAACAGTCCTCACACGGGAGGCGTTGGGGGTGGCCCTCTATGGAAGACCCTCCGACGCTCAAGTCAGCAGAGATCGGCAACCAACAAACAAGAGGAGAAGGCTCTCGCTGAAGAGTCTCTCCAAGGGTGGCCTTTGAGAGCTCTGAGCAGAGCGCTAATGGCGAAAAATGGGGGAAGTCCAGGCAGAAAAAGAGTGTGCTAGTGAGCAAGTGCGCATACCTGAGGAGTCAGCAGATGACTCTATTTATAGAGGATCACCTGATTCCCTAGGGGCGTCGTGGGTTCAAAAGTCGTTAGGATTGGAATCCAGTTTGTTATAAGGTCAGTAAGATTCGCATCTTGTTGGTTAGAGGATCGACGGCTGAGAGAGCTGGTTGACATCTCGAGATTTGACGGATATATAGGCTCCAGGGCTCTAGGCCACTCTCATGGGTCCTAGGCCACTCTCAGATATGATTTCTATTTGGAATCTTACGGATTTGAAGTATCCCGCACCAAATTCCGCAGAGGTCCTTGAGTGCCCGGGTCTAGCCGGGGCATAATGATGACTCGGCTAACGAGGTATAGTCGGATGGCTCGACCGGGGCCCAGAGGGACGACATAGCTTAACTGAAGCCGAGAAATGATATGGCTCGGCTAAGGCCGAGGGATGGTATAGCTCGGCATCATCCCTCGGCAGAGGCCGAGGGATGGTATAGCTCGGCATCATCCCTGGCTGAGGTCGAGGAATGATATAGCTCGGCTGAAGCCGAGAGATGTGATGCGTGTCTTAGGAATCCTTGGCTCGGTGAGGGGCTAAGGCCCCCGATCCACTGAGGCTGACTTGTCTCTAGCGGGTATTGTTCAGCATATGGGAGTCAGGGTTGATCCTAGCCCCCTTGCACGATTATTTATGCAATGACAATTTTACCCTTAACATATATATTATATATATATATATATATATCTATATATATATATATATATATATATATATATATATATATATATATATATATATATATATTCATTCCAAATGGTACTTTAAAGAAGCATCATTCAAAATGGTGCTTTTCTGTTCTTAACTCTTGCACTCCCTTCGCATTCGGACCTCAACCCGCGAGTTGATTAGAAGCACCACTTCAAATGATACTTTTAGATCGATAGCTTTCCATGCGATCCATAAGCCCAACAAAAGTGCATCATAAGCTGCAACGCTCCGTCCTCCCTCAGGTCATTCTCGGCCAAATCAAAGATGGCTACGTGAGGTGGATTCGCTGCCACTCCTACTCGCCGGTTCCTGTCCTTAGGTCAGCTATTCGTAATGGCAATCTGTCATATCTATTGATTTCTGATCATAGTCTAATGAGAAAGTTGCCATTTTTTTAAGGTTGCAAGTGGAGTTGGGGTGCTGTGGCGGATCTCTTCTCTCACTGTGTGGTGCGGTAGCGGTAGCGAGGCCGACGTCGCGAGCTTGACATCTAGGAGTTATTGGGTACGAAATGGCATTTTTGTCATATTTTTGTTACCTGGATGACGCTTTAAGGAACCACCATTTGAAGTGACACTTTTTTGTTTCGCGGGCGAATGAAAAAATATGCTTCAGCTTAAACGCTGACACAGCCTCGCTAGGAAAAGGTAGAGATAGAAAACATCATTTAAAATAATATTTTTACTTTAACCTTTTTCATGCAAAATCTTTTGCTCCAATGCTAAAGTTGTAAAACAAGTGTCAATCGATACCGGTTTTAAAAATAGCTCTAAAAGATTACCTTGCTAAAGTGATTCAAAAGAAGGTAATGAGAATTAAGATGGAAAGCGTTTGTTTATTCCCCCCTTCTCAAAAGATTATTAATATCATAAATCCAATTAATTTATAGAAAGATTTATGTTAAATCTTTGATTAACCATTCAAAATTAATAATAGATTATTAAAAATTAAAGAACAAAAATAAAAATATTTAAATTATAAAAAATATATTGAAACTAAAATTCATATGTATCGATAGTCTCTTCACTAAGCATGAATACGTGAAATTTTATTTCACCATGTTCTAAGACTTAATAAATTCAAATCAATATGTTGTCTAATTCATCAACTTATTGGTCATGACATAACCAGCATATTTTCAATCTATATGCTCTTTTATGTAATTTAGTAGATTAATACTACTCATATCATTTATTTTTGCACATAAATTAAATATATCCAAATATATGAGTTTTTGTTTCCAAATATTTTAGTAGTGCAAATTGCCTTCATGGTACGAGTCTTCATTTTACGTAACTTGTCACTAATTTTGGCATTGTAATTCTTTTGTTAAAGACTTTATACAAGGTGTCTAGTTTAACCCTTAATGTTGTCATATATGAGCAGTAGTAGTAATAATAGTATAAGTTTATTGGTGCTAATTTATTAATATTAATATTATGATGACCATAAAATATAATATAATATGTGAATAATATAATATAATATAGGTAACATGTAATAAAATATAATACAACATTTAACATAGTAATATTATTAATTTTAACAATATTATTCTTAATAATACAAGTAATAATATTGACAATATTGGTATTATTAGTGTAGGTATTAATATTTTATAATATATAATATTAAAATTAATACTTATATTATGCTTATATTATTATGATTATAAAAATAGTAAAATGCTGCATAAATAAATAATTATAATAATATAATAATATAATTAATTATATAAGGTTGGTCTTGATTATATTCGAATGTAGCCAAGTCTAAATTCAGTCATCTCTTTCATTCCTAAACCTACATAGTTTACAATCTCAAAATGCAAAAGTTACTAAGGTAGGATGGCTTGAGACCCGTATAGATTCAAGGATAAAAAATGTGTCCAGATTCTAGACTTGGCTATGAATTAGCTAAGTCTACTTCTAATAATATAACAATATAATGAAATATAATATGATAATATGGTATTATAGTATAGTTATAAGAAAGTGATAATTATGTTAGAGTACATAAACTTATTTGGGATTTTTAATTGAGTTCTTATACTATTTTTTTTCAATTAAGCATATCAACTCATAAATGTTTTTTCAATTTAGCATATTGACTCATAAAAGTTTTCAATTAAGTATACTTGTTTAAGTCCAGCAAGCATTGTAAATGCATAACAAATCAATCAATTAAACACTTATATATATATTTCTATACAAATAATTTAAACAAGAAATATTATTATCTATTTATACTTTAAAAAAAATCTTATGCATGGTTAAGCAGCAAAATAGTAACTTTATAATTACTCAACTAATAGTAAATAAATTAATAAAAAATTATATTTCAAATACATGTATTTTTTTTATATTATAGATTTTTAATACGTTACTAATACATTTCTCAAAAAAAAAAAAGTTTTGTCATCTCCTAAAAGCCATATGACTCCGCAAAGGTTATTTTGATGTCAATGGAATTCTCTTGCCTACATTCTCTGTACTTGTTTAAAAAACTTTTATAAGTCAGTATACTCAATTAAAAAAAAATATATAAGTTTATATACTTAATTGAAAAAAAATTCTCAAGTCATCATTGATGGCTATCATGTGCTTTGTCAAGTGATCGTTAACAACCATTAAAACTATACTTGATTACAAAACTTATGTGAGCTGGGATCCTTAATTAAAAATAATAATACAAGGATTCATTGAAAACTTCAAATAAGTTCAGGTTCTTTTGGTATAATTACCCCTAATAGAAAAATATAAAAGCCTATAGATTAAATAATATAACAAAATACTAGCAAAATGGACATGTGCGATACATTGAAAAAGGGATAATTATACTAGGAGCATATGAACTTATTGATAATTTTCAATGGAGTTCTTATATACATACATATATATACATATTCAAATGAGTATGTCAACTCATAAAATTTGTTTAATTAAGTATACTTTTAATGATTGTCAATTATGATTTGATATATTGTTCTAATTGGCATAATGGATATGAAAAAAAAAAAAAAACTTAAGTGGTGCTTATGCGGTACCAAGATTGATGAAGAATGACAAGGAATGACAAAATCAAGGAAAATACTTTCATTATTTTTCAACTCACACCCCCAACGCCTGCATGGATCTTCTTTTCACTGTTATTTTCAACTTCACCATTGACATTTCAGTGCTATGTAATGCCATCTTGACTCTTTTTTTATCCATTCGTCATACCAACTAAGATGATCCATTAAATCACCATTAATGACTCTAAAAACAATATACATGATTGAGCAAAATTTTAGAATTAGTATACTCAATTGAAAAGAAAAAAATATATAAAAATTCAACTCTAAATCCTAAATAAGTTCATGCAATCCTAATGTAACTATCCCTTCATAGGAGAAGTGGTTATGATGGATTAAAGTATGAGGGCAAATGAGCTAAACATAAGCAAGTTGACCCAAGCTTGAGCTTGACTTGATATTATGTATAATCAACTAGAGGCTAGAGCTCGAGCTCACCACAAGTTGGGGAGGCCAAAGCTCGAGCTGGGCTTTCTAAAGCTCATTAAAGGTGCAGGAGAGGGGATGAGCTCAAAAGAGAAAGAAAAGACAAGCTTTAGGATGGTCAAGTAGAGTTCTTAGGAAAGAATTAGAAGATTATTAGAGAAACATCCAAAAGTAATGAGTAATGGCTAGCCTATGTGCATCTATAAATAAAATTTACTAACATTATCTAAAATAAATATAAAATTATTTATAAATAATAGTTAAATAAAAATATTTATTATTATTTTTCTACTTGGAGCTATATGAAGTTGGACATAAGAGAGCTAGGAATAGCATATATTCAACTCGTTTATATTTCAAGCTCAAAAATTTGGCTCATTTTCTGCTTGCTTATTAATTGAGTGAGCCAAAATCAACCTCTGTTTCAAACTAAATGTGAGGTCTTATAACTACTACTTAGTTTAGCAACCCGACATTAAAGAAAAATTTTAAATTATTTAAAGCTAAAAATTGGTGGGGAGATTGTTAGAATTTGAGAGATAAAAAAAAGGAAAAGAAATAGTAGTAGAACAAGAAATAATTGGAGTCTTTATTTAGAGGAATGAAGAGTGAGTCATCAAAAACTATTTAAAATTGAAATTATTGCAAAATCAATAAGAGTAGAACGATCATAATTGATTTAGTTCATAATTGATTTAGTTAAACAAAAACTACATCATTTTTATATTTACAAAAAATACCATTAATAAAATGGTTTAGATAATACTTTTGCAAAACTTAGGGGCATTTAGGCTAATAAATTTGACATAAAAAATCTATTTGGTAGTTCCTTTATGATTTTTGTTGCCCAGATCTAGCAACCCAAGAGGGAGGATGAATTGGGTTTCTTAAAAATTTAATCAGCTATCAAGTATGTGCATTTATATTCTTTTATAAGTGATTATCGTGTTGTGAAGTGAGTCTAATACACAATCAATCACAGAAAATGAAACGCACACAATATTTATAGTGGTTCGGTGCCAACCTTGCACCTACATCCACTTCCCAAGAACACCTTGGGTATTCCACTAGTCACCACTAGCCTAACTGGCTAGCAAACTTGTTTATGGGCACAAGCAATCAAGCCTTACACTAGCCCTCCAAGCTAGTCTTCTTGTTTATGGGTACAAGGGGACCTTACAAATCAATCCGAATAGACCTCTACCCAACCACGTTTCATAACTGCGAAACAAAACAAAGCACAAGTAATAGAATGTTTAATACAACAAGCACTCCTAGATATGAGCAGAATTAAAGTAATAAAAGTATTTATTAACTTGAAGAGCTAATCCCAAAGTTGCTTCTTTGTTTAATAAACGCAGGAGCACAATAGAAGTCTTTGAGGTAGCTTTGACTGCTCTTTAATGAAGGTAGATGAAGCTTGAAGACCACTTGAAGAATCAGCAATAAATGAGCTCCGGTGGGTGAAAATAATCAAAGCAATGCTCCAACAATCCTCAAACAAATCTCTCTTTCAAATGATTTTTCTCTCAATCAATATTTTTTACTTTCCTTTTTCTTCTAATTTTCTTCACTCTTCTATCTCCCTTTTTTTATTGTTGTGCTCATGAAAATACTGTTCATGTTCTCTATTTATAACCAGAACACCAAAAATAGAGCCATTGTGAGAGGAAGAAATCCGGCCAAGAGAGGACGTTCCAAATGGTAACAAAGAGTGTGAAAGCGGCATTCCAAAACATAGAGTCGGCATTCCAAAATCCATTTAAGAAGAGCCCAGCCGATTGATTCAAGAAATTAGCATACCAGAAATCCCAAATCGGCATTCCAATAAAAAAAGTTGGCATCCCAACCATTAAGTGACAGGGAGCCGACAGAGAGTGTCTTCAAATTGGCATTCCAAAATTTGAAATCGGCATTCCAGATTTTAATTCAAGAAGAAGCCAACCGATGTTGGTATTCCAAAATCTCATAGTTGGCATGCCAATGATGTTAAATTAGCATTCCAAAAACAATCGGCAGCAAGCTAAAATTTTGGAATCAAGGAGCCACAGAATTCACTTTGGAATTGGAATTCCAAAAACAAGTAACAGGCAGCCGGTAGAGGACGTTTTGGAATTGGAATTCCAATAACAAGTAACAGGGAGTTGGCAAAGGGCGATTTGGAATTGGAATTCCAATACCATCCATTAGTATGCCAAGATAAGAAGCCAGAGAATCAGTAATCTCTGAATACAAGGGACTAACCATAGGATTTATGCAAACTGAGTAAGCCAGTAATTCGAAGGCAACCGAAGGCAATTGAAGGCAACCCAAATTTAAACCGAAGGCAACATAATCTAGTATTCCAAATCAAAGATTGATAACCCAAGATTCAAGCATTAAGCATCCAATCCGAAGGCAATAGAGAATATGTATAATCCAGTGATAATAGAGTTATAAATAGGAGCTTGTAGGATAATTGAATCCAATTCAAGACAATGCAAATATAATTAATCCTGAAAGTTATTTTGTCAGATAAATCATATTATATCATAAATTACAATATACCTGAGATAGATGAAGTGTACTGTTCCATGATGAATAACCCAAAATTGATTGAATTTGACATATACAACATTAGCACAATATTAAATTGATTTGCACAGTACTTAATTGATTAGCACAATATTTAATTAATTAGCACAATACTTAATTATTTTGTGTTTCATCAAAATTAATATGGGATCAACAATCTCCCCTTTTTGATGATGACAAAACCATTAAGAATTTGATAAGAGATAAGTAATTCAATCAAAGCATTCCTTGCAATTCTGAAGCATAAGACAATGCATGCCGAAATGTATGTGTAACGTGCCAAAACTTTAAATTTCAAGAACACTTAAAATATGATATTTTAAAAATACATTACACAACTCCCCCTCGGGTTTTGAATCAATGAAGTTTTCAAAAAGTTCAATTTAACTTTTCTAGGGAAAAAAATAGAATGTATGAAAGCTTTAAAGTTGTGAAGTGTACGCTTTCCATTTCTCCCATTCCATTTTTCAAAACAAGTTTTTGAAACATGAATTGGAATTCCAACACCATCCATTAGTATGCCAAGATAAGATGCTTGAGAATCTGCAAAGAGCATTTTAGAATTAGCATGCCAACACCATCCATTAGTATGCCAAGATAAGAAGCTAGAGAATCGGCAATCTCCAAATACAAGGGACTAACCATAGGATTTATGAAAACTGAGTAAGCCAGTAATTCGAAGGCAACCGAAGGCAACTGAAAGCAACCCAAATTTAAACTGAAGGCAACAGAATCTGGTATTCCAAATCAAAGATTAGTAACCCAAGATTCAAGCATTAAGCATTCAATCCAAAGGCAATAGAGAATAAGTATAATCGGGTGATAATAGAGTTATAAATAGGAGCTTGTATGATAATTGAATCTAATTCAAGATAATGCAAATATAATTAATCCTAAAAGTAATTTTATCAGATAAATCATATTATATCATGAATTACAATATACCTGAGATAGATGAAGTGTACTGTTCCATGATGAATAACCCGAAATTTATTGAACTTGACAGATACAACATTAGCACAATATTAAATTGATTTGCACAGTACTTAATTGATTAGCACGATATTTAATTGATTAGCATAATACTTAATTATTTTGTATTTCATCAAAATCAATATGGGATCAACAATCTCCCCCTTTCTTATGATGACAAAACCATTAAGAGTTTGATCAGAGATAAGTAATTCAATCAAAGCATTCCTTGCAACTCTAAAGCATAAGACAATGCATGCCAAAATGTATGTGTAACGTGCCAAAATTTTAAATTTCAAGAACACTTAAAATATGATATTTTAAAAATATATTGCATAACTCCCCCTCAGGTTTTGAATCAATAAAGTTTTCAAAAAGTTCAATTTGACTTTTCTAGAAAGAAAAAAAATAGAATGTATGAAAGCTTTAAAGTTGTGAAGTGTACGCTTTCCATTTCTCCCATTCCATTTTTCAAAACAAGTTTTTGAAACATGATGTTGAAAGTCAGAGTGTGTGTTTTCTATTTCTCCCCCATGATTATGAAATGCAAAATACTTTTAAAATCAGAATGTATGCTTTCCATTTCTTCCCCTTTTGTCATTAATCAAAAAGAAGGTAAAAGAGTTTGCATCTATCACTGTATGTCTTTTCTTCAATGGAATGAATGAAGTATAGCAAGTAATGATAAATACAAAATTTTCAATATTAAATAGATATTGTAAAGTGCAGATAAAATTAAATAAATCTTATAAACCATACAAACCAGTCATTTATAACTTACAAGCCAATACACAAATTGGTCCGCAATAGTAAGCAACAGTTATACAATTCATACAAACATAATAAGAATCATAGTTTCAAAACAACATAAGTCCAAAATAACAGAAATAACAAGGGCAGGAGCAGCATAAGCAGAAGTCCAGAAGCAACATCAATCTATGATGTCAACGTGAGACGACAAAGAAGATCCACGGGCACGTCTGGAAGGGCGAGATGATCTCAAATGAGGGGCAAGACGTCGAGTGGGGTCTTCAACATTAGGAGACAACTGAGATATAAAAGATTGAATTTCTTGTTGCATATTGTGGCATTCATTAATGAGCTTAGAATGATTATCAAGAGCATGCTGGGCCTTGACAGTTTGCAATCTAAAGGAAGACATCTCATTACTTGCAATGCTAGTACTATCCAACAAAGAGTTCACATCCTTTCTCAGCTTGCCTAGCTCGGCAAAGAAATTAGAAATGTCCATCATAGTACCATAATTGAAAGCTTTTCCTTTAATGATGGTCACGCCGCGTTATAAATCATATAGGCTTAATTTGATTTCATTTAAGATAGAGAACATTGAAGATATGTGGGGAATCATGGTAGTATCAGAAGAACAAGAAGATGAACTATTGACAGATTCACCAAGAGAAACAATATCAGAAATCCTACGAACCAAAGTCTCCATGTCATCAGGGTCCATTTTGGTAACCATAGGATGACTTGGTTGGAAAGGATTCTGAGCGGATATTGGAACATTAGGTGGATTCGGATCAGCAATAGGATTGTTAACAAAAGATGGATTAATATTAATAGAAAGATTGGGGTCCAAAGGCATAAAACCTTGCTCGGCAAACATGTAAGTGTAGTTTGTAGGAGGATCAGTAAACATAGAAGTAAAATTCTGAGGTACATTAGAATCAGAGGGATAATTTTGATTTTCAGCAGGAACAGAAGGGTAATTCAGATGTTCAGTGAAAAATTCCTGAGGCACAATAGGTTGCTCCCCCTGGACAAGTTCATGATTTTCTTGCATTTTTCCTTTGCTCCTAGTCCAAAGGCCATCTACCTTAGCAAAACCCATATGAGTTAAGATACGTTCATTGTAAACATCATTATCGCTAAGGTGGTAAACATTCTCACCCCTAACATTAACATCGAAATGATTAAATACATGGGTAAGAAGTAGACCATAGGGTAGGGCAGCTCTAGATCTACTAACAGCCTCTCTCATCACACAAATCATTTTTCTAGGTAGGTGTAGATGAGTTTGGATTAAAACATGAAACATGAATGTTAAGTCTTGGTCATTCACATAATCAAATCTACCACTCCTAGAAGTAAGAGCGAGAAACAATACTATGAAGTAATCTCATTTCCGCATTCAGATCTTTAGTAAAAACACTATCAATATTAGAAGCATCATCAATATCCAGAATAGTCTATAATTTAAACTTTCTATCTTCAAGAGTATCATCACCGGAATCAGTACTTGAAATGTTCAAATTTGACTCAAAGAAATTTCATCAAATTCAATTCGGACACCTTTAACAGTTGAAGTTACTCTATCATTCCCAAAACTAATATTATGATAGAAAATTTTAACAAGATCGGGGTAAATGGGTATGTTTGTCTTAAGTAAGTGTTCCCAACCTTGATAAGCTAGATTTTCTTTAATAAAAAAATTTCAGAAGCTAGAAACTCAAAATCCATAATTTTTCCAAATGCTACAGATCTTCTAATCATAGATTGAAAGCTTGAAGGATTAGAGGGAGAGCACTCACTAATGCCTTGGGATGATGATCCACGCACAAATTTACCTTTCGGAGCCATAGATCCAAAGAAATCAATGGGATTTGAAGTTGAAATGAAGAAGTGGAAGGGAAGGAGAGGACCGGTCAACTTGGACTTGAAGAAATCGGTGAAGCATGGCTTGGGAAGAAAGAAATTGGAAGTAAGAGGAAGTAAATAGCAGCCGGTTCCCTTCTCCAATATTGGAATTCCAATTTTTCAAAGTTGGTCCTCCAAGATAGAAAAACTAGGAGACTGGTTGACAAAAGTAGAATACCAAAGCATGAAAATCGTAGAACGATTAAAATGCCAAATAAAAGATTCCGTTCATTCATTACATTAGCCAAAATAATTTGAAATTGATCCAATAAAATATTAAAAAAAAATAAGAAGTATGAAGATCAAACAGTTGCGATTCATATGACATAAAATGTATGCAATCATGATGAGTATATGTGAGTATATAAATTAAACAATCATGATGACTCATTTAAATTGAAGGGTCAAGCATACCAAGCTCTCTTCTAATTTCACAAAATTTTGATTCATCAAGGGGTTTTGTGAAAATGTCAGCGAGCTGCAAATCAGTACAAATATGCTCAAGCACAATATTACCATTATTAACATGATCCCTAATAAAATGATGCCTAATCTCTATATGTTTTGTCCTAGAGTGCTGAATAGGATTTTTGGTTAAATTAATAGCACTATTATTATCACATTTTATTGGAATATTTTTAAGTTTGATGCCATAATCTTCTAGTTGTTGTTTAATCCATAAGATTTGAGCGCAACAACTTTCAGCCGCAATGTAATCAGCCTCAGCTGTGGATAGTGTCACTGAAGTTTGTTTCTTGCTAAACCATGAGATTAAATTAACACCTAGAAATTGACAAGTTCCACTAGTAGATTTTCTGTCTAATTTACAACTTGCAAAATCTGAATCAGTGTACCTATTAAGTCTATGCTAGATTGTTTGTCATACCATAATCCTAAGTTTACTGAACCACTCAAATATTTAAATATTCTCTTAACGGCTAATAAATGAGGTTCCTTAGGGTTAGCTTGATATCTAGCACACATGCATACACTGAATAATATATCTGGCCTACTAGCAGTCAAATATAATAAAGATCCTATCATTCCTCTATATAATTTCAAATCAACACTTTTATCAGTACTACAAAAGTCTAGTCTACAAGAGGAGCTCATAGGTGTACCGATAAACTTAGAAGTCTCCATGCCAAATTTCTTTAACATTTGTTTGATATATTTGCTTTGGCAAATGAAGATTCCATCATCACTCTGCTTGATTTGTAGTCCGAGAAAATAGTTTAATTATCCCATCATGTTCATCTCGAACTCTCCCTGCATAAGCTTAGCAAAGTCTTGATATAGCGTTTCATTAGTAGAACCGAAAATGATGTCATCAACATAAATTTAAACAATAAGCATATCATCATTTTCTCTTTTAATAAAAAGTGTTGTATCAACATTTCCTCTAATGAATTTATTGCTAATCAAGAATTTGCTTAATTGTTCATACCACGCTCAAGGAGCTTGCTTTAAACCATACAATGCTTTGTTCAATTTGAAAACATGGTTTGGAAACAAGTGGTTCTCAAATCCTAGTGGATGTTCGACAAACACTTGTTCGGCAATATATCCATTTAGGAAAGCACTTTTAACATCCATTTGATACAATTTGAAATTCATAAAGCATGCAAAAGCAAGTAATAATCTTATGGCTTCTAGTCTAGCAACAGGAGCATAAGTTTCATCAAAATCAATTTCTTCTTCCTGACAATATCCTTTAGCTACTAGTCTGGCTTTGTTTCTAACTATATTACCATGCTCATCCAACTTGTTTCTAAATACCCATTTAGTCCCAATAATTGGATGATCATGTGGTCTATTAACTAGCGTCCATACATTATTTCTTTCGAATTGATTTAATTCTTCATGCATAGCATTTATCCATTCTATGTTATCTTTAGCATCTTCAAAACATTTAGGTTCAATATGGGATACAAATGCTAAGTTATTATAAGTATCTTTAAATGAAGATCTAGTTTTAATACCATGAGAGATATCACCAATGATAAATTCCTTGGGGTGATTGTGTACATACCTCCAATCCTTTTCTAGGTCATGATTACCTTGTGTTTCTTCATGATTTACCTCCTCTTGATTGGTTTGAACATTTGCATCTTCTTTTTCCTCCAAAGTAATTTTCTTCACTTGATTTTCAATTTCTCCTGCATCATCAATAGCCTTTCTCTTCCTTATTGGAAGATCATTAGTTTCATCAAAAGCGACATGAATTGACTCTTCTATTACTAAAGTATTTTTGTTGAAAACTCTGTAGGCTCTACTAGAAGAAGAGTAACCAAGAAAAATACCTTCATCAGATTTTGGATCAAACTTGTCCAGATTTGATTTTCCATTATTCAATATAAAACATC
>UESW01004299.1:888655-933673 GCA_900491605.1 Calamus simplicifolius
CAAAATAGGTCTAATCAAGGCTCAGTTTAAAATGTAACATGAGGTGTTGATTGCTTCTGCCCAAAAGTATTTTGGGAGATTGCTCTCACACAACATGGTACGGGCCATTTCTTTCAAGGTTCAATTTTTCTTTCTACAACTCCATTTTGTTGAGGTGTTCTAGGTGCAAAAAAATTATAATTAATGCCATGCACATTGCAAAATTTTTTAAAGAACTGATTTTCAAATTCTTTTCCGTGGTCACTTCGAATCGACAAAATTGAAACTCCCTTTTCATTTGTAATCTTTTTAAATAAGTTTTGAAATGCAGAAAATGCTTCATCTTTTCTAGCTAAAAATAAAACCCAAGTAAATCGAGAGAAATCATCGATAATTACAAAATTGTAACGTTTTCCACCTAAACTTGTAGTTCTAGTTGGTCCGAATAAATCCATATGTAGTAATTCTAATGGTCTATTGGTTGAAATCATATTTTTAGATTTAAATGAAACTCTAGTTTGTTTTCCTAGTTGACATGCATCACAAATTTTATCTTTTTCAAAATTCAATTTTGGTAAACCTTTGACTAAATCCTTTTAAGTAGTTTTGAAAGAAGATCCATGCTAACATGTGCAAGTCTACGATGCCATAACCAACTTGATTTAGCAATTTTAGCATTCATAGCAGCTAAACAATCAAGTCATGGTCATTTAAATCATTCAAATCAACAGTATAAACATTTCCATGCCTGTGACCAATAAGTTTCATGTAATTATCAGCAGGATTTGAAACAATGCAAACAGATGATTCAAAAATCATTTGAAACCTTTGTTACATAATTGACTAATACTTAACAAGTTATGCTTTAAACCTTTAACTAACAAGACATTTTCAATATATGCATGAGGGTGACACCAATTTTACCAATGCCAATGATTTTACCGTGGCCATTATCTCCACTATCCCTCCATCTTTAGCTTCTAAAGTGATGAACTGTGATTCATCACCAGTCATGTGCCTTGAACACCCGCTATCAAGATACCATTTTAGTTTAGATCCACGGGTTGCAAGACACACCTGCAAACATAATGTCACATCTTGCTCTTAGGTACCCAAGCTTTCTTGGGTCCTTTGGGGCTAGATAAAATGGTTCCTTTTGGAATCAATACCTTTTTAATACTGTCACATGCATAGGACTTGTATCCCTTTAAACCACATTTAAAACATGTAATATTAGATGATTGACCAGCATGTATGAAAATATTTTCAAGATTTTTGTTTTCTAAAGGATTATATCCTAATCCTGCTCTGTCAAAAACAGCTTTTTGGCTATCTAAAATTATATTTAATCTTAAAGAACTTAATGTGAATTTATCAACTATAGGTTTAAGTCTGTCAACTTTATTTTTCAAATCCTTGTTTTCTTTCTTCAAAAATTCATTTTCTTCAATATATTTATTATTTCTAAGACTAGGTTTTGCAATTGATTTTTCAAATCTTTATTTTTGAAACTAAGGTTAGCAAAATCATCAACTAACTCATAGAATGCACCATGCAATTCTTCAAATGAAAAGTCATCAAGGAAACTTGGACTTACCTCCTCGTTATCCGCCATGAAGCAAAGATTGGCCACTTCATTCTTTTCTTCTCCTTCGGAGCTGGAACTTTCAGAATGACTCCATGTAACCATCATTGCCTTTTTCTTAAATTTCTTGGGACCTTTCTTTTGTTGTGGACATTCTGATTTAAAGTGTCCCGACTTCTTGCATTCATAACAGATAATTTCTTTTTCCTTTTCTTTATTCTCATCTCCTTTTGTAAATGGTTTCCTTTTTCCTTCGAACTTTCTTCTTTTCATGAATCTCTTAAATTTTCTAGTAATAAGGGCCATCTCATCATCACTGTCATCCGCAGATTCATCTGACTCTTCCTTTAGTTTAGAAATTTTAAGAGCCATAGTCCATTTCTTAGACTCGTCCTCATCGGTGTGTTGTTTGATTTGAAGCTCATGAGTCATTAAGGATCCCAACAATTCTTTTAGGGATACAATATTAAGGTCCTTTGCCTCTTGAATAGCAGTGACTTTGGCCTCCCAAGACCTAGGCAAATATTGCAATACTTTCCTCATAAGATCAGCATTACTATATGATTTACCAAGACTTTTAAGTTCATTTATAATGTCGGTAAATCTAGTAAACATTTCAGAAATTGATTCACTAGCATCCATCTTAAATAATTCATATTTATGGATAAGCATATTAATTTTAGATTCTTTCACTTGATTAGTACCCTCATGGGTAACTTCTAATCTATCCCAAATTTCTTTAGCAGATAAACAAGTAGATATGTGATTAAATTCATTAGCATCCAATGAGCAATATAAACATTCACAGCCTTAGCATTGAGCTGAGCCAATTTTTATCATGTTCATCCCATTCCGTTTTCGGTTTAGGAATCACCATGTTATCTATTCTAGTTGTGGATGTGTGAAGACCATTTACTATGATACTCCATAAATCATAGTCAAGTGCTTGAATAAAATTTTATTCTAGCTTTCTAATAACCATAATTTGTGCCATTAAATAATGGTGGCCTATTAGTGGATTGTTCCTCACTCAATAAGGTTGCCATAATATTTAGCTCCAAGCTTTTTAGGGCTTAACAACAAGAGCACATGCTCTGATACCACTTGTTGCCCAGATCTAGCAACCCAAGAGGGGGGTGAATTAGGTTTCTTAAAATTAATTGACTATCAAGTATGTGCACTTATATTCTTTCACAATTAATTATCGTATTGTGAGGTGCGTCTAATACACAATCAATCACAGAAAAAGAAACACAATCAAATACACAATGTTTATAGTGGTTCGGTGCCAACCTTGCACCTACATCCACTCCCCAAGAACACCTTGGGTATTCCACTAGTCACCACTAGCCTAACTGGCTAGCAAACTTGTTTACGGGCACATGCAATCAAGCCTTACACACTAGCCCTCCAAGCTAGTCTTCTTGTTTACGGGTACAAGGGGACCTTACAAATCAAATCGGGTAGACCTTTACCCAACCACGTTTCACAACTGTAAAACAAACCAAGGAACGAGTAATAGAATGTTTAATACAACAAATGCTCCTAGATATTAGCAGATTTAAAGCAATAAATGTACTTATCAACTTGAAGAGCTAATCCCGAAGTAGCTTCTTTCTTTAATGAACGCAGCAGCACATAGGAAGCTTTTCGAGGTGACTTTGAATGCTCTTCAATGAAGGTAGATGAAGCTTGAAGACCACTTGAAGAGCCAGCAATAAATGAGCTCCGGTGGTTAAAAAATAATCAAAGCAAAGCTTCAACAAACCTCAAACAAATCTCTCTTTCAAATGATTTTCTCTCAATCAATATTTTTCAATCTATCCTTTCTTTTTTCTTTCTTCCTTCTTCCTCTTTTTAAAACACTGTTCATGATCACTATTTATAACTAGAACAACAAAAGTAGAGCCGTTGAGAGAGGAAGGAGTCCGACCAGAAGATTCCAAGGAAATAGCATTCCAAAATATAAAAATCGGAATTCCAACAATGTGAAACATAGAACCAGCCGAGAGTTTCAAAAACATGGCATTCCAATTATGTAAAATCGGCATTCCAAATCTGGAAACAAGCAGCCAACCGAGAGATAAAAAGGATGGCATTCCAAATCTTGAAAATCGACATTCCAATATTTTTCAATCTATCTTTGGGAGGACTGCCAAGGAGGCTGGTTCTGGAACTGGCAAGGAGGCTGGTATGGGTATGGGTCTATGAGGAGACATGATAGTTGAGGCCCGGAGATGAGGAATGGGTCTGTGAGAATTTATGGTGGATGAGGCTTGCTAGATGAGGCTGGCTGGTGGATGAGGCTTGGTAGATGAGGCCTGGTAGATGAGGCTTGATAGATGAGGCTGACTGGTAGATGAGGCTTGCTGGTAGATGAGGCTAACTGGTAGATGAGGCTTACTGGTAGATGAGGCTAACTAGTAGATGAGGCTTGGTTTTCCAGGGGTTTGGAGTCGGATGCCCTTACAAGCCAAGGGCTACCCGTTTTTATAGGCTATCAGAGCGGACTTCAGCCTGGATGGAGTCCGAAAACCATGGGAAACAAAACTAGGGGCAACAAAAAGAAAAGATTCTGGTTTTAGAAAACCAGAGATAAGAGTATACTGATAATGGGACAGCTGGCTATCTTTTGAGCACTATAGCATATAGATGGTTGCTTTTGAGTTACTTTTCATAATAGTGCTTGAATTATAAGGTTCTGAGGAGCTTCATATGCATGAACCATAGCCAAAAGTGTGGTTGCTGAGACGTCTTGTCACTTGTGCTGAGGGGCTTCACATGCGTGAATCATGACCGAAAGTGTAGTTGCTGAGGTGTCTTGTCACTTTTGCTGAGAGGCTTCACATGCGTGAATCATGGCCGAAAGTATCGGTCGGTGGATAAGATGTCAGATCTGTCATGTTCTGGATATATTACATTATATCGTAATCTTCATATGGGTCTTGTGCATCTTGCAAACATATCTGGTTTGCAGGGCCCGGCTGTGTTGAACTGAAGTCTTCATCTTCATCTGAGTCTCCTAATTGAGATAATTCTTCCAATAATTTTTTCTTTAATTCTTTTTTATTGGGAGTTTTGTTTGAAGATGGAGAAGCTGAACTTTTTTCTGTTTTTGAAAACTGTCAGGGATTATCATAGGTAATAAGCCATCGATTAATATTACTTATTGATAATCGCTCACCTGGCTAAAAATTCTTCCACCATTTGATTCTGAACCTTCTTTTTAACATGGGAGGAAACTGGCGATCGAGAGATCTGCTGATAGCAAAATCTCATCCCATAATCCATGGGATTTGGAATTCAATTGTGAACATGATAGACTTATTTCCATAAAGTGTTGTTTTAAGATTTTCATGGAAATAATCTCATCCTTTTAGTACTGATTCTGGAAGTATGTCTTTTGTAATTCCAAAGTAAACCCACCATTGATGAGTCCAGCCTGGAATTTTCTTGTTAAACTTCTGGCAAAAAACTGAAGAACCAACTATGGTCTGTAGGTTTAAGGTAGAATACTTTAAACCATGCTTCCTGGTGGTCGAAGTAATTGTACTGAGAAGGTAGGAACCTCTGGAAGAATGTCGTGGTTTTATATGGGTTTTTCCATTCTTCTTTGGTAATGAACTTAATTTTGCATTTGGAGTAAGCAATTGCTTCTGTATTTTGTTCTGTTTTATGAGTCATTTCCGCTGAATCTGTATAAACTAAAATGAACTCATAGTATTCCTAGGTTTTCAAAGGACTCTGATATCCTTTTGGTAAATGGTACTGGATTATTTTACCATCAACTGAAGGAAAAATTCTAGATAATTTAGGGATCTGTTTATCACCTATTTCATCATCTTCTAAAAGTTTGACTATGAGAGAACAATTTTACAGAAGTAAGGATTGAACATAGATTGTCTGGAGGGGCTGGATTTGTTTGTTCTAGAGTAATACTGGGACTAGGAGGAGACCATTTCTGTGTTGCCTGGGAATAACTCTGAGAGGGTGAAGCCAAGATGGAGTACTGGTTGCTGAGAGGTGTAAAGGTTTTGAGAGGTGCCAGGATTATTGGCTTTGCATAAGAAGACTTGGTTCGGGGTTTTTCTGACATTTTATTCCTATAAGGAATTCTCGGGTTAGGAAGTCCGGTAGACTATTTTCTGTCCCTTTTAAAAATTCTATTTCAAAAATTGAATACGGATAAAATTGCCTGCTATCTGGCAAAAATCTATTTTGAAACAAGATTTTCAATGTCTTTTTCTAAAATTTTCTTTGCTGACTTACAGTCAATTGTGAGAAGAAATTTTTTGAAATATAAATCTTCTTGAAATTTTTGAATACAAGAAACGATCGATAAAATTTCTTTTTTTACTATACTGTAATTTTTCTGAGCATTAGTCCAAATTCCTGAATGATATCTGACTAAGGCTTCTCTATCATTAACCTTTTGCTTAAGGATTCCTCCAAATCCTAGGTCTGAAGCATCTGTTTCAACTATGACTAAAGCTGTTGGGTCGAGTAACTCCAAGCAAGGAGTTTTTTGACCAGGGTTTTTACCTTTCTAATAATCTGTGTATGTTCTTCTGTCCAACTTTTTTTTTTTTTTTTTCTGAGCTGGGCGTACAAAGGTTCTAGAATAATTCTAATGTTGGGACGAAGTCTGCCACGTAATTTAGACATCCTAAGAATCTTTGTAATTAGTGTTTTTCTTTAATTTCATCTGGAAATTTATCAGCAAATTCTACTGATCTTTCAATAGGTTTGATGGTTCCCTGAAAGATATAATGTCCTAAAAATCTGATCTTGGTTTGGAAGATCTTAATTTTGGGTGCTGAGATTACTAATCCGTTTTGTTTTGCTAAGTTGTGAAAGAGTCTGATATGTTGACATGTTGGTCTAAGTTTTCTGAGAAAATAAGAACATCATCAATATAGACGATTATAAACTAAGTATGCTAGTTAAAGATTTCATTCATCATATTTTGAAACTCACTCGGGGCATTTTTTTAATCCAAAGGGCATTACATTCCATTCATAATGTCCAAAGGATACTGTAAAGGCTGTTTTATATCTATCTGCTTCAGCAATCTGTATTCGCCAAAATCCTAATTTCATATGAAATTTTGAGAATATTTTTGCTTTGTATAATCTGGATAATAAGTCTTTTTTATTAGGTATAGGATACCTATCCATTCTAAAACCTTATTCAAAGGTTTGTAGTTTATGACTAATCGGGGTGTTCCTCTTTCTAATTCTGAGGCTTTCTGAACATAAAAAGCTGAACACGACCATGGGGACTTGCTTGGTCTGATAAGCTTTTTGTTTAGAAGTTCTGATATTTCATTTTTATAATATTCTAATAGTTTCGAATTCATCTGAATGGGTCTAACTTTGTTGGAATTTTAATTTCTCTGAAGTCTTTGATATAGGATAAACTAACCTGGTGTTTCTTTCTATCCCACAAGGCTATAGGGTTTTGACTGCATAACTCCTTTTCTAATTTTTCTTGAATTTCTTTTATTCTGTTTTTCCAAAATTCTGACTGTAGTTGTTTTTCTACTCTACTTATCCTGATTTCTTCCTTGAGGTTTAAAAGTTGTTGCTTTTTATTTTCCACGGATTGTATTTTCTGGGTATTGAAATCTTTTAGTAGGTTAACCTCTTTGGTTTTGGTAGGATTTATGAACCTGAACGTGATTTGGTTACCTAGAACATAGGTAGTTATACCATTTTTATCAATCTTCATTTTGTAGAGAACTGTTAAAAATGGTGTTCCCAAAATAACTGTATGAATATCTCTGACTACGATGAAAGTTGTCTTAAAACAAATGTTTTCTTGACAGACATGTACGTCTGGAATCTTATATCTTACCTTAAGACTTTCATTGTTTGTTGTATAAAGATCTTCTGTTATTTTCTCATAACAGTTTTAGAAAACAGTCCTTTTGGAATACAATTCATATCTGCTCCTGAGTCAACTAAGGCATAAGTTTCTTTGACTTCATTCCTGACTACTAAGGTAATCTTAATGTACCACTTCTGTATTCTAACTATTGTAATTTTATTTAGATAATTATCTTGTTCAGCTTCTTCTTCTTCTTCTTGAAGAATTTCTTTTCCTTTATCTGATATTCTTAATTCTTTTACTTCTTTCTGTAGTATTTTAATTTCTTGTTTTATTTGCTCAACTTCTTTCTTGAGATGATAAATTGGATCTGCCTTAAGCTTTTCTTCTTATTCTTTTTTTTTAATTATTTCTGGTAAACTTAGAACTTCTTTTCTGGGTATAGGTTACAATTCTTCTTGAGTTTTTCTATATATTCTTTCCTTAATTCTGGATCATTGATCTCTCCTATAAGATCAATGAGTAAATCACTCCTCTTGTTCATGATCATACTGATTTTGAGTTTTTCTATATATCCACATAGATTAACTCTATTTGAACTTTCTGAAGATAATCCTTCTGTTTCTGAAGAATTTTCTTCTTCTTCCTCAATTAGATGAATCCAATCGTTCTGAAGGATAACTATCCTCACTATCTGAGACCATAATTTCTAATATTTTCTCTTTCTGTTCATCTATAATATCCATTTCCTGAATTCGAGAAATCTTACATTCACTTTTGTAATGTCCTTGTCTGCCACAACCAAAGCATATTGGAATTCTTCCTTGCCTTGGTTTGGATCTTTGTTTTCTTTTTTTCCAATTGGGAAATTTTTTGGGTTTTTGATTTTTAGATTTCTTTCTTTCCCATCTCGGGAACTCTTCCTGTTTGCTTGATCAAGATTTGTAACTTTTGGGATATTCTATTTTCCTGCTAACCCTTCTTTTTTTCTTCGAAGGTGGAACTAGGACTTCGTAGCCATATTGCTTACAAAATCCTCCTAATTTCTTTTTGGTAGTAACTTTATCCTTTTTTAGTTTGGACTGAAGTTTCATTTCAGTATACATTCTTAATGTTGTCCTTTAATAACACTGCAAATATCTTCATAAGTAACATTTTCCCATTCAATGTTACCTCCACACTCTTCTGTTAGGGCTTCATTAACCTTTTCTGAGAATAAACTGGGTAATCCTGAGACAAACTTTCTTTCTAGAAAGGGGATTTACAATCTTCTCTTTCCAGAACTCTGTAAAGAAAAGTATCTTTATACCATCTAAAATCTTGCATCTTGGGGCATCGAAGTCTCATTAGAAGCATTTTATTGCTTTCTTGTTTACGATCATTCAATCCTAAAAAGTTTCTATAGATTGTATGAATTATTGTTTCTGTTGCATTAGGTTCTTCTGATGTTGCCGAGGAGTTTGGTTTGACTATGATCTTTTTGCTGGTTTTTATATCTTCTCTTTCTCTAGGAGTAAGATACATATTCCACCAACCTTCTAGTTGTCCTGTAAAACCTTGAACCATAATTTTTATACTTTTCTTCTAAACTTTTGTTAGCTCTTAAGGCTTCTGCCGCCATGGTCATTTCTAATAAGAGGTTTTAAATTTCTCTTTCTGACATACCATCTAAATTCCATTCATAAACGCCATCACCATTGTAAACTTTTCTCCTGAAATTCTTTCTTTCTTCAAACTGAATATCTGGAGGGGTTGGTCTAGGATAATAATTTTTCTGAGTTCGGTAATATGGTTGTCCTTCATATTTTCAAATTTTATTGATTTGATCATCAGATCCCTGGGTTGATATCATATTTAATCTAATTCCCTTAAGTCTGTTTGTTAGCTAATCTATAATTTTGTCTTCTTTGCTTCTGAAGTCTTTTTCCCAACTACTGTCTATCTCAAAGATACGTTCTGCATTTTTATTTCTCGAATGACTTTAGAATCTTTCGGATTCCTTGGTAAGGCCCTTTTCTATTCTATTTAATTGATCTGACATAGTATGTAAGAGTTGATTGCTGTAATTGTTTTGTTGAACTATTTTCCTAGTTTTACTATAGATGACAAATTGATTTGACTGTTCATTGTCTGGTTTAAGATATTTTAACGGGGAAGCAATTAACGTCTGGTTTTTGTAGCTAATCTGACATTCTTCTAAAGGGATATGTTCTGAATCAATTTCTCTATTATCTGTGGTTTTCCAGATCATCCCTAAGGATCTGAAAGGATATTTACCTGTAATTTCTTATTTTTACATACCTGTTCAAGCCATGTAAAATAAGGAACTTCTAGTCTTTTTAAGTTCATGAAGCTGTAGTATTCTTATTTCAAATTTTCTTTGTCTTCTGAACTTGTTTCCCTCTAAAGCCATTTGAGCTTTTCTTTGTTATGTTCTGCTAGAAAATCTCTCTTGATACCATCTTTATTAATCTCAAATTTTTTAGAGATCATGTTTAGCTGTTTCGGAATTTCATCCATCATCTGGGAATGAGTTGGAGAATAATCTGTATTTTCATAATATAGGTTTGGAATGTTGGGCTATAGGTCAACTCCCTTGAGTTCAGTAGTACTGGTGTTACTAACTTCTTCTATTCAATACTGGGTTTCCTTGAGCTGTAGGATCTTTTAAAACTATAACCAACATTTCCTTTGTCATCCTGAGTAATTTCGTTGATCATTTGGTTTTTCTTAACTGATTTTCTAGGAGGTTGTATTTGTTCTAATATCCAATTGTTTCTAATTTCAACATCTTCCTAATCGTACATCTGTGGTACCATTGATTGGTGTTTATCATCTGTGGCTAGAAATAATGTCTGCCCTTTTGGAGTCTTCTTTATTCCTTTGGCATTAATTATGGTTGTCATCATCTTATAGACTATTCTGTATACTATACTGAGAGGATTGAATCCTGGGTTTATGTTTTCATATCCTGACGTTTTGATATCAATGACTAGAAAGGCTTTGATAGCTTTATCAATTTCCGTGCTGAGATTGGGGTAATTTTCAAAGTAATTGGCCCCCAACTAACATGGTACTAATAACACTAAGTGTTGCATCTTTTGCCTTATAGAATCGACCATCCTTGAGAGCAATGAATATTGGTTTGTTTAAGCCTAGTCTGTGATTTGGAATGATAGCAACCTGAACTGCTGCTATATATATATATATAGATATATATATATATATATATATATATATATATATATATATATATATACTTGAATTTAGTGTTGAATGACTGAAGGTCTTTGTTTCTGAGAAGTCTGATACTAGTCTGACCATTTTCTAATTTAATTGGTACACTATGTTCTGCGGTTTTAATTCTATATTAGTCTAAGAAATCAAAACTTCCTATCTTATAGATCTGATTATACTTGACATCTGGAATCTTATTATTTGCTAAATATGCTTGGATTTTAGATACTGATTGTGTCAACATGTTTATGGCTTCTTCTTGGTAGAGGTCTTGATCTTCGGATTCATTGTTTTCTAACTTTTCTATCTCACCAAGTTTTTGAACCTTAGTCAATTTCCTAATTATTTTATCCATGGTTTTTTTAGAGATGACGGGAACACTATCGGGAACACTGCCCTTTTCTCCACGGGTCTTACGCTTACCAACGGTTTTACGCTTACCAACATTTCCTCCTAAGAATCTGATGGATAAACTAACTAGGATGCCAACTATTGTCCGGTCACCTAATGGGATTCAAAAGTTAGGAATTAATGTTTCCTAATAATCTTGACTTTACCGAAGGAGTAGTGCTAACTTCCTTCGTGCTTGGATTAAATCTTTGTATGAAGCGATTAAAACATTGTGTTGGATTAAATCTTTGTGTGAAGCGATTAAAACATTGTGAGTCCATATTTCCTCCGGGGAAAATTTTTTTTTTACAATATATTTCTGAAAGCAAAACTTATGCAGAAACTGACAGAAAATTTGAAATTTGGATAGAAACTTATAACTGGTATTGAAATTTACAAACAAGAGGTTGGCCGAATGAGGCTCTGATACCATCTTTGGGAGGACTGCCAAGGAGGTTGGTTCTGGAACTGGCAAGGAGGTTGGTATGGGTATGGGTCTGTGAGGATACATGATAGTTGAGGCCCGGAGATGAGGAATGAGTCCGACCAGGAGATTCCAAGGAAATAGCATTCCAAAACATAAAAACCGGAATTCCAACATGTGAAACATAGAACCAGCCGAGAGTTTCAAAACATGGCATTTCAATTATGTAAAATCGGCGTTCCAAAAACTGGAAACAAGCAGCCAACCGAGAGATCAAAAAGGATGGCATTCCAAATCTTGAAAATCGGCATTCCAATTTTTGAATAGAGCAGCCGGCAGAGAGTGAAAAAGATGGCATTCCAAATCAAGGAAATCGACATTCCAAAATTATAAAATCGGTATTCCAAGATTCATTCCAAACAAAGGCAGCCGATTGATTCAAAAAATTAGTATACCAGAAATCCCAAATCGGCATTCTAATGAAAAGGATGGCATCCCTATCTTGCTACCAAAAACCAACAGTCAGAGAGCATTTAAAAATTGGCATGCCAACATTGACCATTAACATTCCAAAGAAAAGAATGACAGGGAGCGGCAGAGAGCTTTTCAAGATTGGCATTCCAAAACCATAAATTAGTATACCAAGATAAAAGACCAAGGAATCGGCAATCTTCAAATACAAGGGACTAGCCATAGGATTTATCCAAACTGAATAAGCCAGTAATCCGAAGGCAACCGAAGGCAACTGAATGCAACCCGAATTTAAACCGAAGGCAACAAAAGGCAACCGAAGGCAACTCGAATTTAAACCGAAAGCAACAGAATCTGGTATTCCAAATCAAAGATTGGTAACCCAAGATTCAAGCAATATGCATCCAATCCTAAGGCAATAGAGAATAAATATAATCCGGTGATAATAGAGTTATAAATAGGAGCATGTAGGATAATTGAATCCAATTCAAGACAATGCAAATATAATTAATCCTGAAAGTCATTTTGTCAGATAAATAGCATTATATCATGAATTACAGTGTACCTAGGATAGACAAAGTGTACTGTTCCATAATGAATAACCCGAAATTGATTTGACCGATAGATCTAATATTAAATTGATTTGCATAGAACTAATTTGATTAGCACAATACTTAATTGATTAGCACAATACTTAATTGATTAGCATAATACTTAATTGTTTTGTGTTTCATCAAATCAATAGGGGTCAACACTATGTTGTATTTTAAGAATAGTTAAAATATGATAAAAGAATCATATCCCAAATAACAAATAGATTATATGCCAGTATGCTTCTAAAATGAAAACCAAAGTTCTTATTGCAGGACTACCACCCCATTCTGGAGCCTTTGCCATCTATCGACGCTATTCTTCTTATTCACACGTCAGCGTGCTTTTCCTACAAAAGTCATGCATAATGCGACTCCGACAAGCATGAAGTTACAATCTATGGTCTAAGGAAAAAGGAGAATCATAATTATGGAAGTAATAAGCCTTCAGATCCGGCATCCGTCTCCGCTGACTAGTTTGGATGGCGGATTGACTCTGCCAACTGAAATGAATTCATTAATTCTTTCTTCTTTGGAAACTAGAGCCAGGAAACAAAGATGATGAAGCTTCGCTGCCATACACCATGTGAAATCTCATTCAGAGAAGCCAACTTTTAGCTTATAGCCCAAAAAAGGGGGAAAAGAAAAGAAAAAATTATTCCATTTGTCCACCATTTTAAGTTCAAATCTCTTAATTTTATTTCAAAAAAAAAAATATCACATGGAGACCGTACATTCTATAATTTTAAGTGACACAATATCTTTATTAGATAAGCTCGCTTTCAAATACGCATGACTTTTCAAAGTATAACAAAGAATACTCATGTTTTTATTGTTCGTTCTTGCCAACTTCAGTTGGCCCCCAAGTAGAAAGCACCCCAAATATGTATGAATGAACTTCTAATAAGTTTATGCAGGGGCGGAGCTTTTAAGGCCTCCCAAAAAATTTGAAAACCCCAACAAAGGAGCACATATAATTTTAAACATACACTGCCATTTTTATAACTTTAAACATACATTACCATTTTATATGCAATATATAGTTTTAAACATGCACAACCAATAATACAAACAACCTTATGTTGTGAAATAACAAGGTTTAATTCTTTCCCTTAACTCAGCAATGCCCTCCCAAGTAATGAGCTAGGAAATAGAGACAATGTAGATTGATTGATATCCAATTCTGATGGATAATCTATTGGTCACACTACAGTTTGGAAAGAAGTACCAAATATGCTGCTGACTCAGATTTTGATAAAATAATTGCCATAAAAACAACCTGCCGGCACTTGAAACTTCAGCAAACATTCTTAACCTCAAAAAAGGCAGGTCGCTCCTCGTTTGCTGCAGCAACATCCTTTGGAGATGCAACCACAACCACAACCCATTTATCCTTGACAGCGTCTAACACATCAGCAAACTCCTGAAAGTCCTTCACACTGTGATCATGTGTAGGATTTAAGTACCACTCAGTGAAGTTCTTCAAAAAAAAAAAAAAAAGGAAAAATAAACAAAATAAAAAGAGGGCATCACACAGTGCAGAACATTTAGTTTGGGAAACAGTAAGATGGAAAGAGTGTTTTATTCATATGGGCGATACACACAAGCTGCTCACTGATGGCTCTTATTTGGCTTGCTGGGCTTGATTAGTTGTAAATGACCAGAGTATGGTCCCAGGTTTTAAGCTAAAAAAAAACAAAAAATTCAAACCCGAGATTAAATATATGAACCTGTTTGATCAGGTTCATATATGCATGCACGCATGCATGTGCATGTCTGTCTGTCTGTCTGTCTATTTGTCTTTTTGTTTGTCCATTTGTTTGTTTCAAGATTTTCAAAACCAATCCAATGGCTAAATCAAAGTCCTTAATTCAAAGTTGTTTCAAAGGTCTCAATTGAATTGAGTTACTTGAATTTGGCTTGTGTTTGACTTTAAGTTGATCTGAATCCATTATATTTGGATACATGAAGCTTGGTCCTGAATTTCAGCTTAACATTCATTTCATGTCAAGTTTGATCAGGCCTAGGCTCACCAAAACTCAGCTCATTAAATGTCCCTAAGTCAAATATTTCAAAGTTAATATACCAATCCTAATATTTGTTCCGTGATAAAATGAAACTGGAGCTCTTACCTGGTTGAAAGTATCTCTTCACGCCTTTTTTGACGCTCCTCCTCGCTGATACCCTTTAAATATCTCGATAGACTGAGAACAAAAAGAATATCTTATTTGTAAACCTTGTTTATTTGCTTCTTTTTAGTAAAATCAGCAATGGCAGATAGGTTAAAATATCATAAGAGCAATTAAAATAAGAAGTACAAGGGCAAGCATGCATCTATCTTTTGCATGATAAGTATGTACTCCTCAGTCCAGTAAGATAACTAATGCTTGTCTTGGTTGAGCAGCCAGTAAGCTCAAAAAGAAAAAATAAGAAAAAAAAATCCACTAGGCTTAAATACTACATGCCAGGAATAAATATCATGGGGTTAACAGTATAAAGGTGTATTTTAAAAGGGAAAAAGGAAACTAGCATTCATGAGCAAGGCTCTTAAAAGGACAGCTATATAGGCATGCATTTTTCTTTGGCACGAGCAGAGTTTTTTTAAGCCATTAATAACCTAAGATTCCCACTAAGTTGTTCTTTTTTTTGATTTCATTATCTTAACCAAAGTAGGCAGAACCATGAACTAGTTCGGTACTGAATGGAATCAAACCAATAGTGTACCAGCGGCTTGAGCTGGTTCGCATCTTTGCAATTTTTTTCATATTTTTCTTTTTTATGTGGTAGATGAGGCTGAGAGCCTTCCGTGAGTTTTTTATGCTCTCTCTTCTCTCTTATTTCATGGCAAGTTTTAATACACTACAATCTAAAACCTAAGAAATGTATTTTAATCTTACAATTTTATGACAAGTTTTTTATTATTTTGGTGAGTTATAAATCAAGTTGGTATACATTAGTTTGAAATTCATTGTTAGGATCAAGGTTTTAAATCTCGTGGAATAAAGGTGTTCCGATTTTTTCGTAGAATGAGGCACTCCGCATCCCATCATGTCTCGATCCTCAAACCGGTTAGGCGTCCTAATACTTGGGATGCTATTTCTTAAAAAAAGTTATTTATAAAGCTTTAGTGTTTTATTTAATTTTAAACAAATTTAAATTTTAAAAGTTACATCTTTACGATAAATTAGATCAATTTAAAACTGATACTATAATATATTATGGTTGAAATGGAACGAAATGGTACAGCACGGCCAGGAGCATTCTTAGAATCTTTCTGAAATGAGATGTCTCAACTGTCTTGGCCTCTATCCTGCTGAGACTTGAATCCCTAGTTACTATAACCTAAGTTTGAAAATCCTTTAAGTTTGACCAAGTGTAGACCATTGCTTTACAAATTATATTTTAATCATTTTTTTGTTATTTTATTTTCTCATTTTGTCTAAGTTAAATAGTTTTTTTGAGATTTTTATTTGGTGTAAAAGTATTCTAACTTGATATTTGTTAAATTGTGATTTCTTAAAATTCTCTAAATTTATTCTTAAGGGAGAGAGTTGACTTTTATTCCTAAGGAATTTCATTTTTCTGATATCTTTTTTGAATTCAAATTATGAGGGGGGGGGGGGTATTCCCTTATTGGTATTAAAAATCATAAGTAAAGGAAAGCGGATAGAGGATGATATTTACTTAAAATGATTTTGAAAGAAAATAAGAGAGGAGGATGTGAGCTTACTCATGACACCCAGCATAGCCTCCCATCCAAAAACTATCTGAACTAGTCCGAACCAAGCTATTCGACACAGCTCGGACCGGTTCCACTAGTTTAGACTGGTTCGACATCCATACCAAACCGAAATGCAAAATTAAACTGTTTTTGATCGGTTCGGCTCTACTTATCATGGTCTTAACATTCAAAAATCAAAAATTCTCTCATAGCAAATTTTAAATCTAGAATGAATAAGTTATCATTCATTTTAGGATAATGGAAACACAAGTTACACGAGGCTACGAGAGAAATAACTAGCTAACATTTGAAGAATATAGATTATTAGACAACTCTTTTACTCAAAAGAAATGATGGATATTTGTTAAAACAAAAAATTGTTATTGTTTATAAAAAAGAAATGAAATTATACCACTATAGACTATTTGGCTACTTATGAGAAAGAATAGATATCATCATGTATTTGGACCATCTTAGGGACAAATAAAAGAGTAAAAGAATGTGTGACGACTGCATAAAAAGGAAGCTAAGGAGATCCAAGTCCCAATATTGCTGGGAAAGGAAGGTAATATGGTTTGAGACAAGTCTGACAGAAGCTGGCTGCAATTTACACAAAGCGGCAAACCAATTTTCACAAGTCGAGCAGTGGTGCACACAGAAGAGATGCCAGTAGACCTGAGTCAGAAACCCATGCACATAGGAGCAAACCAAGTGCACATATGAGTAGAGGCAAATGCAGCAGATATAATTACTTTTTTGTGTGTCAGACAATATAGGATTACGAAAATACAGCAGAAATAAACAACATGAAGTAGCAAAAAAACAATGAGAGGCCAAGAACATTTTACATGAAAAATCCATCAAGGAAAAACTGCAAGATCAAGACTATAACATCTGGTACTCCAGTAATATTAGGTTTATAATGTCTGTTTTCCCTCTCTAGGCAATGCTAAAGGATACAAATTTTAACAGATAACTCCTTTGAATTGAGCTCTTTCCTAGGTCAAACTAGAGCGTATCAAACTTCAGGAAACTACTAGTATTGGTATATAATTTCCTTGCAATATTAAGGAGGATTTTGATAGTATAATGACCTAGGACCAATGCCCAAAAAAACCTAGCTAGAAAGTTATTTATTGAGATCCTTGATCCTGCTTAAATGCCCAAGACCTCCACAATGCATATTCAATGTAGGACTAAATATATGCTTGCCCAAATCCTCACACATTCCCTCCGTTTAAGCCTTGGTGTCTTTGCTAGTCAAATAGAAAACCTTGACCGGTTTGTCATCATCTCTAAAAGAACCCATGTTGTAATATCCTTTAGCCACATAGACTATAGGTTGAGTTGGTTTGATGCTACTGAGAACAACCCAAGACTCACCCAAAAGGGGATTGCTAGAAATTAATAATCAGGGTCGTTGGCCCTGCATGAGCATCCGAGATATCCCCAACACACCTCATATGGGACTAACCACATCTCCACTTGTGCCCTCATTAATATACAAGACCAAAAATGGACTCACTATGATGTAGCTCTTAGAAAACCTTCCTAGGAACATTAAGATAAATGCAAATTGCCAAGAACCAGGAACATGGACTTGTATGCGAGCCTTTAAAGATCTGGTAGCACACCTTCTTGCCTTCTTTAAAGAAAATTCTTTTCAAAACAATAGGGCTGCTGGAGTTTCTTCCATAAGGTTCCCCCATGAGAAAAGTTTTTCTACTTCTCTTACATTTTTCTTCACATAGAAAAGATCCCAAATTTGGTCATAGGGAGAAAATATGCCAACCTACCATATAGAGTCAGTGTTGGGCTTCTTCATTCTACTAAACCTACTCCAACAAGATATAGGCTGTGGGGAATTTAAAAAATATGATACCACCGAACGGTTAGCTTTCAGCCTAAAAGAAAGAGCAATATTCAATTTCAATAAGAGAAACTTGGCAAGTTTCTATTTTCCAATGGCACCTGCTGAGAGTTATGACTGTGGCAAACATAAAATTTCAAAGCAAATGGATGCTCATAAGTAGTTTGAGTCAAACAAAATATGCAGAGCGCAGTTAAAGTGAGAAAACATATAAAGACTATGGGATGCAATTATACTTAAGGCTGGAGGAATTTCCAAAAAATGTTTTCGCACCTAGGTTTCACGGCCGGAAAAGTTTAGGAGGTGAAGTAGAGAGAGCCTCAAATGAGCTCCAAAGAGAGGGAGGGAGCGAGCAAAGAAGGCATGGAATGGAAATAACAAGGTTTTATAAGATAGTCTTCACTAAGAAGGATTTGGCCTTGGATGGGATTACAGGAACAGAGGAAAGTAGGGTCAACACAGCCAGCCATAAATACAATTGATGAAACATGTTTCTTGCCGGTCTATGTTCAGCTTGTAGCATCAGTTCCTAATCCATGAACTTAGCCCTGGATAGGAATCCATAGGGGATTCAAATTAGCAATTAATTGTTGAAGTTGAACAGTGAGATCTCATCGTAGGAGAAATACCCTAGGCTTTCTCCTCTTTTTGCCTATGATAGAGTACCGCAACGGTAACGCGCTCGACCATTTACTTCCTGGTCCCGCGTTCGAACCACCGCTGCCATGCTCCTAGCGCAAAGATCCGAAGCAGACGCTGGCTGGAACTCCCGATCACCCCAACGAAACCCATGCGAGACGAAGGAGAGAAGATGGAGAGGCAGCTCTGATTAGAGAGGATGATTATTTTTGGAAGAAAAGAATCTGTTTCTTATTCCACAAACCCTAGAAACTAAGGTTTAAATAGTTGACCAAATGGGCTTGGCCCAGACTTAACAAAAACTCCCATGGACTAACCCAATGAGATTAAAATAAACCCCAAGTCCGTGTATACCAGTGACTTGATTTAATCTCAACCCTTGGACCTATACCCAGCCTAATACAAGTTAGACTAACTTGGGCCTTGATAGCACCACACTAGGTCCAATAATTTTTACCTTGATGCTTCAAGGCCTCAGCACATTCGCTGTATCCATCAGTTGCATCAACAAAACACACTTATGGAAGCTGTCCCGTGGAAAGACCTTGGTCAGTGCATCTACTAGGTTCCCCTTGATATGTACCTTTACCAGCTCTACTAGTCGATGCTTTCTTTCTTAGAGTATTCTTTGGGAACTAGTCTTGCTTTGTACTTGATACCCCTTTGCTCTGAAGACCCTTTCTTGCGTTGATAAATTCATTTGTAACCAATGGATTTTTTTTTCTTGTGGCAACTGGACTAACTACCATGTGCCATTCTTGTGAAGAGACTGCATCTTCTCTGCCATAGCCTGGACCCACCTATCCCTATTCTAGCTCTTCACAACCTCCTCATAGATGTAGGGGATTTCATTTGCTATCACCAGGGTATATGACACCGAATCTTCAAAGCCGTATTGAATTAGTGGTTGCACATTCTTATGGGCCTATGCAGTGTAATTCAAGTATTAGTCCTCTGTCCAGTTGCATCCTGCTGAACTCCTTGGCTTCTGTCCTCTCTGTCAGTCCTCTTACCTGAATCTCAAATCCTCATGATCCACTAGCAAATGGCACAACTGTGTAGGAGGTCATCTGACTAATGCTGCCTTACTATACCTCCTACGGTTCCTGTTGTGCTCCGTGCCATCTTTCCTCTAAATGATTGAGCTTTTATCAAAGGTTATATCCTTGCTGATGACAACCTTCTTCTCCAAAGGGTCCTATAGCCGATACCCCTTGATTCCACGCAGGTAGCTTAGAAACATCATCTTCTTAGACTTGGCATCCAGCTTGCTCCGCTCTTCAGCACCAACATCACATATACTGCGCATCCAAATACCCTCAAATGGTTCAGGCTTGTCTTTCCTCCAGACCAAATCTCTTTTGGAATACTCTCATCCAACCTAATATGTGGTGATCGATTAACCAAGTAACTCGCTGCATCTACTGCGTCAACCCAAAACATCTTTGAAAGCCTTGCCTGCAGCCTCAAGCATCTTGCCTTTTCCAACAGTGTTCTGTTCATCCTCTTAGCCATCCCATTCTGTTAAGGAGTTTCTATCACTGAGAAGTGCCTTTTGATACCCCACTCCTTACAAGAACTCTGAAACTCCCTGCTGGTATACTCTTCACCATTATATGATCTTAGATACTTCACACTCCTTTCCTGCTCCTTTTTCACCTTAGCCTTTCAGATTTTGAACTTGGTGAAGACCTATGATTTCTCCTTCATGAAGTAAACCCATAGTTTTCTTGAAAAATCATCTATCATGATCAAAAAGTATTTGGCCCCATTTCTTGTAGAAACTAGGGCTGGTTCCCCGATATCTGTGTGTACTACCTCTAAGGGTTCTGCACTTTTACCTATGCTGACTGAGAATTGCACTCTCTTCTGCTTTTCCATTTGACATAGCTTACAAATATCCATAACTTCACTACTTAGGTCTGAAAGCAGCCCCCTCTTGCTCAGTTCTTTCATCCCCCTGTCTCCTATGTGGCCTAAGCAGTAATGCCATATCCTATACACATTCTGAGGATCCTATTCCACAGCTGCTGCCTCAGATCTCCCTGTCACCATAAAGCTTTTCATTCTGTATAGGTTATTCTCCAGCCTTCTCCCTCTCATCACCATTATAGCTCTTTTGGAGATATTCAAAACTCTACTCCTGGCATGACTGTTGAAGCTGTATCCAGTCTGCTCCAGGTACCCCAGTAACACCAGATTCTTCTTAAGCTCTGGGACATGCTTCACACTGATAAGAGTATGCACCATGCCATCAAACATCCTTACCCTCACTATGCCTATCCCTGCCACTTTGTAAGGGTGATCATATCCAAGAGTCACACTTCCCTCATCAACCTCTGTGTAAGTGCTGAATCATGATCGATTGGGAGTGTAAAGATGAGAATAAGCTGAATCCAGGGTCCATATCTTTGTGTTGTGCCTATAACCATCTGATACAACAAAAGATCATCCTTCACCTTCTTGTCTGCAACTATACTCATAGACTCGAATCCTTCCTTTTTTTCTTTTTGATTTTTTTACTTAGGACAATCCCTTTTGAAATGTCCTACCTCACCACACTTGTAGCACTTAGCCTCTCTTGTCTTTTTTGGACTTTGATCGTCCCCTAGGCCTGCTTCTGTCCCTTCCTTTGCCTGACCTTTCCTTCACTGATAGATCCTCCTGGGGAACAACTTCCTTGGTCATCTTCTCCCTCTTCTTATTCGTTTGAAATACCGAGACAATATCTTCATAGAACAGTATCTCCTTCCCGTAGAGCAGTGTCATAACCAATGAGTCATATGATGTGGGCAGTGAACATAATAGTAAAAGTGCCTTATCCTTCTCCATCTTAACCTCGATATTCAATAATTCATTGCTCATCTGATCGAACACCTAGATGTGGGCTAGCACATCTCTATCTTCTGCCATCCGAAGACTGTGGAGGTGCTTCTTCAACATCAACTTGTTGCACATATTTTTCCTTATGTAGAGGGTATGCAACTTCGTCTAGAGTCCCTTCGAGGTCTTCTTCTTCAGCACTGAATAGAGGTCTGAATTTGCTAGACATCCTCTGATTGCTGAACATACTTTCTTTTCCAATGACATTCACTGTTTGTCTGTCATCTTATTTAGCCTTTTCTTCAAAACCAGATCTAAACCTTGCTGCACAAGGTCCTCTACCCAGACTTTCTATAAGGAAAATTTTTTTCTTTCCATCAAACTTCTCAAAATATATCTTTATGCTACTATCCATGGCTAGATCTCAACCAAAAATAGTACAAAAAATTTTAAAAAAATTGAGAAGTACCTTGATAAGGCCTTGTTGAAATTTTTTAGTCATTTGAAGATCTCCAAAGCCTGATCTTTACACCTTCCTCTTCGCTAAATCAGGCTCTGATACCAACTATTGAAGTTGAACAGTGGGATCTCGTCGCAAGAGAAATACCCAGGGCTTTCTCCTCTTTTCGCCTACGATAGAGTATCGCAGTGGTAATGCACTCGACCATTTACTTCCTGGTGGCGCGTTCGAACCACCGCTGCCACGCTTTTATTTTCTTTTTCTTCCCTAGATTCTCTGCTCACTCCAAATGAAGCCGTTCTCTCCCAGTGTAAAGATCCAAAGCGAAAGGGAGAAGATGGAGAGGTGGCCACAAACCCTAAAAACCAGGGTTTAAATAGTTTGACCAAATGGGATTGGTTCAGACTCAACAAAAACTCACATGGACTAACCTAATGAGATTAAAATAACCCCCAAGCCTTGCTTTGTGTAATGCAGTCGCCTAAAAAGATTAAATGCTTCAGAGGTATTGGTCACGTGCTAGATCTTCGTATCAAAATTACCATTCTCTATGCAACTTATGGTTTGACATGCTGAGGAAAAGAAGTTAAAATTACGCTTCCCCAGATAATCAAAGTAACAAATGAAACGAACAAACCCATTGAGAAACAAACATGAAAGCAAAACCTATTGGTATCTACAACAGAGGAGCTTTTTTTATGTGAATTTGGAAGTGGCAACAGGTCAGACCTGCTGTAACCTTTTGCATCTGGAAGTTGATATGGATCTATCTTTGCAATAGTACCAATAATGGCTTTTGTAGAGTATCATCATCTAGATTCAGCTCCCGAAGAAAGTTGGCTGTTCCATCATATATATCTAGTGTTTTCAGCAAGTTTGGATCACGATATGATGAGAAAGAGAAAACTCCTGCCATAAGAATCCAACAAGTTGAAGAAATAAAAATAAGTTACTTTATCTTTTTTTTTTCGATTCAAATTACCAACGATCAAAAGACAATCAATAAATGAAGTGTAGATATGGCATGGTATGCACCTGAACAAATATCAAATCTACAAGAGCTACCATATGCACCACCACTAAGTCTAACATGATCCCATAACCATGTTGTATTTATGTATTTGCAAATGACATATATACTTCCTTTGACCTGATATCCTGCTTCATATATTGTAGCAGCTTTTGCAACATGGTTAACCTGCAAAGGTAATAGAAAATAGATTGTTTGACTTGATAAGAAGACTTTGCAAATACATTTAGTGTATATAAATTGGTTTTTAAATAGAACCCATCATTAGTGATTGCACCTGGGTAGGAATGACAATGGCTTCTTTTCCTGGAGAAAGTTGGGTGTGCCATGGTTCAGGATCAGAGAGTGGAGTGCTTGGGAGAGAATCAAGAAACTCCGTCAGATATTTTGTGGAGATAGCAAGACTTTTCTTATCAGCTGTCATATTGATCAAGCAACCTTTCCTTGTGACAAAGGATTGGCGTATGACCTCAAGCAAACAAGAAATTTCATCCCAATCTTGGTCAACTTTCTTTTCGAGGTCTTCCAAAAAATCTAAATAACTGTTTGCATACAAATATGCTTTAGAACATTACTGATGCAAGGCATGTAAATATAACTATCATACTTACCGGAAAACACGCTAGATGAGAAATGAACATGGATAATAGTCAAATATATCAAGGTTTTAAATCTCATGAGATGGGACTGTCCAAGTTTTTTTAATGGAATGGAACAGGCTGCCATCCTACTCTGTTCTGATGCTTGAGATGGGATATTCCAAAATGCATTAATTGAAATGTTGGGACAATAGCAGGACAGTCTTGTCCCAGTCCTTAGGATGGCAATCCATCTCGACATCGTATATAATGTCCCACCAGAAACTGTATACATACATACATATATATATCTTGCTATTTTACTCTGACATAGTAAACTAAGGATGCAGCTTCAAATTTGAGCGTTACCCCATATTTTGAGTGCAGGACACTATAATCAAGGAAGTGCAAAGTAAGGAAGAACAATAGAGTTGGATAGGGCTTTTTTTGTGTTGGCCAATTGCTAGACAATCTAGAAGGAACGCAATGGAACAATTTTCAAATCCATCCAGTCTTCTTCTGGAGGTCCAATCAAGGTTCTTTTTTTCTTTCTTTTCTTTTTCTTTTTTTTTTAGGGTTATGATCTTCCACCATCACTGGAATCATTGAGAAAAGTATTCTAGCTGCTAGGTATGTCTTATTCCTTCACCTCTTACTTTTTGACTTTCCTTAACACCTCTAGCATCTTTATTTATTTTGTTCTCAGTATTAAATAAATTTATGCGGTCATTCCCATCTTTTTCTTTAATTGAGAAATTCTAAAAAATAGAGAATACTTATCATTTCAAGAGCTAGTCCTATTAATTATATGTTCATGCATGATCCATGACTATGTTCCATTAGTGTCACCTCTTCAATGCAGAAGCAACCATACTCACATCAACCAGTAGAATCAAAAAGCCAACTTCTGCAAAAGTAAGCCCATCTGAGTTATATCAGAAATATTCTTGCTAATCAGGAACAATTCACTGGTGTAAAATTTTGTTTGCTCAAAATCATGTGATGTAGTCTGTGTTGAAATGATCAATGAAATGAGGAAAAGTAGCTTCTTGGAATACGCTGATAGAAGGCAAGACGAAGGACCAGGATAAAGAAGAAAAAGAAGCCAACCTAATACCAAATAACTGTTCAGAAATCCATCCAGCAACATTTAGCTTAGCACACATTCTTTTAGCTGCGAATGCATCACTCTCCCTTTCAGATCACTCTGCAAGAAAATAATCATAAGTGCATTGCAATGTTAAGCATGTTATGAGATACATCAAATATATACCTCCATGCTTGCTTTTTGCTCAGAAACTAACTGTTTGAAGCGCTTCTTCTCCTTAAGCTGAACATCCTGAAGGATGCAATTTATCTGCAAGCAACTAACAGCGTCAGCCTCCTTTCAAGATGCAAGAAATGGACAAATGTTCAAATGCATCATACCAACAGCAAGAATTGGTTATCAAAAAATCATTCCTCGCTACTACTATAACAAATACACTTGAGTTGTGTCTTTGGCATCTTGGCAACCATCCACTAATAAATTGATCCATCTTCTTAAACTAGTACTTGGCATATTTAGTGGACTGAAATATGCGGGAAAACCTTATAGATAACTATGATTTCATTGGAAGATTTTACCATAGAGTTTCTTTATCTCTAAGTTGATAAATGCACTCCAATTTGGTTAATTTTAGGTCTTTTTTTTCTCAACTTTATTAATGAGAACCTTAGGGAGGCATTTTCATAACAGAAGATTGTGTCTAAGAGATCCTCATGGTGTCACATGGAAACATCTAGTGAAGCTAGCTATTGCATTCTAAATAGTAGATGAATTCCTGTTGCATATATCTAAATGTGGAGAGTGATGAAGATATGTTTTTGATATGTGCCCTGCTTTATTTGAGAAATAGTAACAGAGGTTTAATTCAGATATAATTGTCTTTGTGATTAAGCTTGCACTTGGATAGGCTCAACTATAATTGAAGGAGGAATCTAAATAGTAACATTCTATTGTTAAATCATGGAAATGATCATTATCAATAGATGAGCCTGATGGGCTAAAGAATATGGAATCAAATGCCAGTTCCACAGAAAAGGCTAAAAGAAGAGGAAGTACAATGAGAAAAGATACAACGCTTTTAAAAAAGTTGGATGTAGATAAAAGGATTAATTGCTGATAAACAATTTAAAGCAACAAAGAGACATTTTTTCCTGTAACAGTCCAGAACTCCAGGTTGACAAAAACATGAAAAATATCAAAAAGGATTTAACTACAATTAAAATCCTTGAGGTACGATGTGCAAGGGAATTTGGATAAATTAGACTTGCAGTTATGGAAATAAAACTGAATTAGAATGATTCAAGCTAAACTTGGAACAGAGAAAGACTCGTACAGAGCCAGAAAAGCTAAATACATGATGTTGTCTATTCAAAAAATTGAAAGATCCTTGCATTTGAAAGATGCTAGAATTTAATATAAATCCCATTGGTTTTTGAGCCAATTAAAAACACTTAGTTTGCTATACAATGGTACACCAGTTGAAGGGGATGAATGAGGGAGCAAGTTTTAAGTTATCAACTCAGTTCATAAATGTGAAGTTCTTCATGTGAGATATCTTTCTCAACAAATATCCAACACCATTCTTGAGACTAATTATATGAAGACAATCTGCAACTCACGAATAGCCCTACTCTATAATGAGAATATCAAATATTCGAAAGGCCAACTAGTCAGAAGCAAAATCCAATTTGTTTCTAATATATTAACTTGTGACAATTTCTTTGATTGTTTGTAGTTTTTTGATGTTACAGCCAATTGTGTTTGTCCCTAGCAAGGAACAAGGTACTGTATGATTAGAGCAAATGCACAACAGAATCAACTCATACAAGATTAGGCTATTTCAAAAACTGAACTAAGCTGTATATCTCAAATTCTTGCTATTAACGTAGCAGAAGAAAAAATTGACAAATGTCTAAGAGGTGTTGTAAGAAAAGATTGAAAAAACAAGCAACTATTGAGAAATTAGACTTTGTAAGGAAGAAATGGTTAAGAAGAAATTATACAGCCAGCCTGTATTGATGGAATCAGGCCCACAAAAGGCTAAAAGAAAGACAAACATCAGAAACAGATACACTAACATATACCCTCAAGAAAAAAGAAAAAAAAAAGATAGCAATATGGACATGGATTTGTTGAGCTAGGAATTTGATTGTACCAGTTTAAATAAGTCCTCTGACCGTTCAGACATGGCTTTTCCCTGAACAATAATATATGAACAAGGAACTGCTTTCCCTTGCATAGAAGATATGAATGGGTAAACTGAAATCCCTCCTGTCTTTCTTCCAATTTGTTGCTTAAGCTGCACAAAATCCATATCCTTTGTTCCCATCTCCAGCAAAGACCGACTGGCACAGAACTTCTGAGTATTAATTCTACTATTCCAGTTTCTAGTGATAATATATTCTACTAATGTATACATAGAAATGATGAGAAATAGAGTTCTAAAAAAAAAGTAACACAACTGAAGCAAAATTGTTCTGCTCACCAGAACAGGTGCACCAACGGAAAAGTTCTTTCTTCAGTGAACTCATATTGAATAAAACCTCCAAATAGATGACATCATTGGTGAAAAGGTCATGCTGCAAACTTTTACTCCATTGATTTCTACAATCTACAATAAAGAATAAAATACCATTAAGAAATTTGCTTCCATTTTTATGACAAAATCCTGTAAAAGTTTGGATATTTGAAACATAAGTGAAGGATAAATAAAAATATCAATTTTGCAAGTAATAATTGAGCTGACAACATTACAAATCGGCCACTAGAATTGAGATCAACATAATTATAATGTAGAATACATGCTAATGGATGCTCCAATGTCCTATGAGGGATGGATGAGGGGAGAGGATGTGGAGTATGCTTATGGGTAAGCGGGCATATGCATTCATAACATGTGTGTTATGGGTGGTTATGCATATGCTTGCGTATAATGAATGTTGAAGAACATCTACAAGCATTTGTTCATATTCAAAGAATTTAAAAGCACTTTCACATTCAAAGAATTTAAAAGCACTTACTTTTGTGGGGACATTTGTAGAATCTCTAGGGATATCTTGCAATGAGAGTCTAGGAATAAGTCTCAAAGCTTCAGGTGGATCTGGAGTTTCTTGCTTTAGGCGGAGCTCTCGTGTAGCACGTGCTAACTCAGCAAGATCCTCTTCTGTCATACTATCCTTAACATTTTCAGTATCTCCTTTTCAGCTGCTTCATCACGAGAAGCCTGATCTAGATCAGGCTGAGAACAAAGAACATCAGTAATCTTGAAAAAGAGAAAAACACATGAAATCTTCTCCCAAAGTAATATACTTAAGCTAAAGGGATGTCAGTGGAACCTGCATTTCAACTCTGACTCGATGAGGATTGTTTAAGATAAATTTCTCTGTGAGTGGGGAGAAAACAGCTTTAGAGCCTTCTCTGGCTACTCGTTCTTTTAAAGATTGTAATAATTTCTCATATCTTAAGGGCTCAAATGCATCCATGTCATATATCCATTTCCTCTGCAAAATATGGACCATCTAAGAGTTAACTAGGAATAAAGCTAAGAACTCAACCTACTTTTTGATGAATTAGGATGAGCAATAAAAATCCATACAATGGAGAGGTTCATCAAAGACAGGCCTCTCGGGTATGAACCTCCATTATTCTCCCTTAGAGAGAATTCAACTGTATTAAGCGATGCCTCCACAGCTTCAGAAGGAAAACCTTCCTCCACTAAATTTTTAAGTGTGTTAATAACCAATTCTTCAATATTTCCAATGTCAAATTTTGAGACACCTTTCAGTCCAACACAAAATTGGGGTTGAAGAAGTTTATCTTGAAATCCACCACCAACAATAGCATCTCCCAAGCCACTTTCAAGTAGAATTTTTCTAAGTGGAGAAGCTCGTGTTCCCAGCAAAAGGTGATCCAAAAGATCAAGTGCAAATTCAGTTTCCACGTCTAAGGGCTCTTCAGATAGCAGCCAATAAAGGCAAACCATGTGCTTATTTTCCAAATCATCGCTTTTACCAGCAGGAAATTTCTCAACAATCCTTACTGGCTCTTTGAACAGTTTCTGTGGTTGAACCTTTGATTTTTCAGGGGCAGAACTTGCTTCAAATTGATTGAGGTATCCTGCATTAGCAATAACAAAAAAAAAAAAAGATGATTAAAAATTTAAAATAAATTTAACCCCAAGTCTGAACTTGCAATTAGATTTACTAATTAAGGAATTTTGAGAGGCATGGGAAATTATAGTTTCTGAAGTTAATTGTTTTATCTGTAACACCACTTGCCTGCAATAGGATTTGCATCTGCAAGTAGAAACTGTAACTCTATTGCAGATGTCTGTTAAATAATGACAGACAAAGCATAAGTAGCTTTTTACATCAGGATCATACATCAAATAAAATAGCAAGTAGATTATTTTGAAGTTCAAACTTTAAAGAGCGTAAACTGTTTTACAGGAACCACTGAAAAAATGATCTTAGACTTGCATCTATTTTGATTCATGGGCATAGTACACTCACCTCGTGCACATTTACGCATGCACACATGTATGTACAATAGTCACTCATTCCAGTACCGTGCAGCAACAACCATCACTACTAAGATTCTTTCAAAACATGTTAAATGGTTTCAACTTTTAACATCTATCACTTCAACTTTCAAGTCAGTACGCATATAAAGTTTTTTAGCTTATTTCTTATACTCAACTCAACTCATCTAAGCCTTTTCCCAACTACATGGGGTCGGCTACATGAAACTGCTTCCTCCACTCTGCTTTATTCAGGACTAAATCGATATTCAAATTACAAATAGTTATATATGTTTTAATTATTTCTATCCATATTAGTTTAGGTCTATCTCTACCTCTATCCTTACGATGAATTATTAAAAGATCACTCTTTCTAATTGGAGCATCTAAAGGTCTTCATTGTATATGTCCAAACCACCATAATCGATTTTTCTCATTTATCTTCAATTAGGGCTACTCCTATCATTTCTCTTATATATTTTTTCTAATTCTATCTTTTAAAGTTTTACCACATATCCATCTTAACATGCGCATTTCTGTTACACTTAATTTATTCACATGTTGTTTCAGTATTGCCTAACACTCTGTTCCATATTAGCTTATTTTCTTATACTAGGACATTATTAGCATAACAACCTTTAGAAGGGGCCCTCTCTATGTTTGACAAAATGAAAAGTGCACCAGTGTAATGGGAGGGTTCACTCCATCAGTCCTAAAAACATGTATTATTTAACCTCATCCTAATTGATACATTTGTTGGGGTTTAGAGCTTGATGAACAACAATGGGATCTCCTTGCTAGAGAAATACCCTTTTTCTTCCTACTAGATTTGTCCAAAAGAATGCACGGAGCGTTCTTTTCCCCATCATGGATTTTTTTTTAATCTTCACCGCTCAGGTCTGGAAGTAGCCCTCTCTTGCTCAGTTCTTTCATCCTCCAGTCTTCCATGTGGCCTAGAAGGTAATGCTACATCCGGTACATATCTCGAGGATCCTATTCCACAGCTGCTGCCTCAGATTTCTCCGATCACCACAAAGCCCTCCAACCTATATAGATTGTTCTCCAGCCTTCTCTCTCATCACCGCCATAGCTTTATTGAAGATGTTCAGAACTCCACTCTTGGCATGACTGTTGAAGCTATATCCAGTCTGCTCCAGATATCCCAGTGATACCAGATTCTTCTTGAGTTCTGGGATATGCTTCACGTTAGTAATAGTGCACACCATGCATCAAACATCCTCACCCTCATTGTGTCAATCCTTGCTACCTTGCAAGGGTGATCATTTTCAAGAGTCCACTCCCCTCATCAACCTCTGTGTAAGTGCTGAACCATGATCGGTTGGGAGTGTAATGATGAGAACAACCTGAATCCAGGGTCCACATCTCTGTGTTGTGCCTGTGACCATCTGATACCACAAAGAGATCATCCTTCATCTTTGGCCTGCAATTGTACTCACAGACTCAGATCCTTCCTTTTCTTCTTTTTGATTTTTTTTCTTAGGATAGTCCCTCTTGAAATGTCCTACCTCACTACACTTATAGCACTTAGCCTTCCTGGACTTTAACCGTCCCCTAGGCCTGCTCCTAGCGTCGGGACCAATGAGTTATGTAATGTGGGAAGTGAACATAATAACAAAAGTGCATTATCTTCCTCTTCAACTTGACCCTGATATTCAGCAATTCATTGCTCCTCTGGTCGAACACCTGGATGTGGCCCAATACATCTCCACCTTCTTTCATCCAAAGGTTGTAGAGGCGCTTCTTCAACATCTACTTGTTTTTCATATTCCTTCCCATGTAGAGGATATGCAACTTCGTCCAGAATCCCTTCAAGGTCTTCTCCTTCAGCACTGAATAGAGGGCTGAATCTGCCAGACATCCTTTGATCGCTGAACATGCTTTCTTCTCCAATAACATCCACTGCTTATCTGTCATCCCATCTGGCCTTTCCTTCAAAGCCAAATCTAAACCTCGCTACACAAGAAGGTCCTTTACCCAAACTTTCACACGAAGAAATTTTTCTTTTCATCAAACTTTTCAAAATCTATTTTTATGCTATTACTCGTGGCCAGATCTCAACCAAAAATAGCATAACAAATTTCAGAAACTTGAGAGACCTTGATGAGGCTTTGCTGAAATTTTTTAGCCCTTTGAAGATCTCCAAATTTCTTCTTTCTGAGCCTAGCTCTGATACCAACTGTTGGGGTTTAGTAGTTGAACAACAGTGGGATCTCCTCGCTGGATAAATATCCTGAGCTTTCACCCTTCATTGCCAACGATCAGATTGGCACAGCGGTAATGTGTTGCTCTTGAATCCTTCATGTAACTCCTTGGATCCTCCGTGAACCACCAGTGCCACCCTTTTCTTGGATTTTTGATCCTTTTTAAACTCTTTTTCCTTTTTCTTGGCTAGAACGCTCCCCCTCCTCCCCACACCATACATGAGTCAAGGCTCCTTGAAACTCTTCACGTAATGTGGCCGGAACCCCTCTTCCCCACACCGTGCACTTCCTGCAGCATCACAGAAGCTTCATCCGTGGCTTCTCACTGGGTCAACGAAAGCATGCCAAGGCTTCATCCTTCGTCCGATTTAGGGAGCACGTCACAAAGACCATGCTTCGTTCTTCCCACCGTCTTTCCACCGTGAAGCCTAAACACCCAACGAAGCGTGTTTCTGGGAAGGAGATAAAGGAGGAAGGGAGAAGATGAAGAGGGTGATGAGAGAGGGATTTCTTGGGAGAAAGAATCCGTTTCTTATTCCATAAACCCTAGAGACTAGAGTTTAAATACATAACCAAGTAGGCTTGGCCCAGACTCAACAAAAACTCCCATGGACTAACCTAATGAGATTAAACTAATCCCTAAGCCTGTGTACACCCGTGACTTGATTTAATCTCAACCCTTGGGCCCATACCCAGCCCAATACAAGTTAGCCAAACCTAGGCCTTGATAGCACCACACCACGCCCAACAACATTTGCATATCCTTAATGACATATCAATACATTTGAATTTCTTTAACATTATGATGATCATAGACCTTCCCGCAGTTTGCTGATGCATTAGCATTGGAATGACTGCACTATCTTGTTCAAATGTTATTTATGCCTTTTTAATCCTAAGATCCCTGAAATCAACAATTTTCTTAAAAAGTCATGGTCCTCATGGATATGGTAAATTAAAAGAGACAAAAGAGTCTCACCATTATGTGTTTTTTTGAAAAGCCTCTGGAATATCCTAATGATATTCTGTTAAAAATAGCATGGGTTTTGGTATTAAATGGAGAGACAGTGAGAATGCCAGTCCAACAGGCAAACAGGTTTGTTCTTACTTTTGACTGAAAACAAAACATATCAGTCAAACCCAGTTTAGTACCACATATGATCTTTTTATTTTTTATTTTTAAAAAAATACCTTGTTCTGAAGGATGTCAGTGGAACCCACAAAAAGCTGCTGGGGTGCCTAAGAAACGGCATGTTGTTCACCAGATTGAAACTCTCAGTTCTATGCTTACCAACAGTTTCAGATTTATATATTAAAAATTTATAATAAATCAACATTGCGAGAAATGGTTGTGAGAGGGACCAAGATGAAACAAGAAGTGTGAGTAAGAACAAAGAACCATCTAAGTAATGCATGTGAAGGTTTTCTTATTTCTAATTTCTGGAACTGGCAGAAAGAGTATTTAATTGCTCTTCCCTTCCATGAGATTGGAATAATTCTAAGGCTTTCCTTTGATTATCAGATTCAGATATTATGACACTACTGCAAATGGAGTCAATATTATATAAATTAGGCCTTGAAGTTAATGGCACAGGAGAAGGACTGCTATACTTTTGCAAACAAATTGATTTAGTGGATGAATTATATGAAAACTGTCATCCTAACTGCTAAGGAGCATGCCAAAAGCTTCCATAAATAAAATTGTTAGGCTGGGATTTTTTTCTTTCTGAAATTATTTTTCCCCACTACATAGTGTCATCTCACTTTACAGGAGTTTCCCTAATCATGTCACCAGATATCGTCATAGATGTGGGTGCTGGACATCAACACAGTTGATGGAATCATGGAGTTCAAAAAAGAGGATATATACCCATGCACATATGGATATTGCATGGCCTTTATATGCGTATTGATAGAGATATACTTATAGTCGAAATAAAAAAAGTTAATAAGCTTCTTAACAAGTATCAACCGCCAAGAAAAAAAAAATCTTAGAATCCTATAAGTATCTATCATTATCATAAAAAAAATGACATAGTGACAACTAAAAAATCATAGTTTATAATAACAGTTAATATATTATACTTCAATATGAATTCTTGCAAGCCTATCTGTGTCTTATAACTAACAAGACTCATAAGTGCACTTAAACAGATCCTTACAGAAATTTTTATCATATAATTTTTTCAAAGCTTTCGTTGATTGCAAGCTTGATTCAGTAAAATTGTTGAAAATTACACGGTCACTTCAAAGTAAAATTTTACCTCCTCATCTAAGTTGGTTCCCACTGCCTGCTCATGCTTTTAAACTTGATACTGATGCTTCTATCTGCTCTGATTAGGATCCATAAGAATAGCGAATGGAATATTATATTGATTTTCTGTGATAATCTTCTAAGAATTATTATCTTGACTTCAGAGCATCCAGCATGGATTTCATTTGATTTGCAAGGAAGAGTTAAAAAGGGTGTCCGAATGTACGAAGTTCTTATCACTATAGGGTTTAGGAAGGGTCAAATGTACACAAGGAAGATTTAGAAAGTGAGATTTTAGAAAAGTGAGTCTCCGAGTTGCATTTAATGGACTAAAAAGTTTTATCAATTATCATGCAACATATTTAGAATCATAAAGAGAAGGATTCAAAGCATAGATTTCATGCATGTTCCTAGATTAGCAAGATCAAGTTCTGATTTCCTAAGTTAAATTTTTTGGACAAGTGCTCAGAGTGATTCAGATGTACCAGAGGGTTTATATGACATTATAGTAAGTGGCAACCCAGATATATATCTTAGTATGCGACCTACTGCTCTCTTGTATAGCATTCATTCTTCCATCAATAAAAATTCATTGGTAAAAGAGAAGAGTTATATTACCTTCCTGGTGTTTCTTAAACATGTTCCTTACTTCCTTTGATAAGAAGCTAGATCTTTTGTGAAGGAATCTTTCGTATAGAACTAGGATTCTTTATGAAGAATGTCAAGGATACAACAAAAAATCAACACCATGGAGCAATAGGAGCCAAAAAATATCTGATAGTGGTAAGGTTTTAAATCTCATGGGACAGAGGTGTCATGGTTTTTTTACGAAACGAGATGCCCATGTCCCCGTTTCGATCCTTAACTTGGTCAAGCATCCCGGTACTTGTTTGGAATGTTTTTTTATTAAAAAATATTTATAAAGCTTTAGTATTTTATTTAATTTTTAAATATTTATGAACTTCAAAAGTTATTTCTTTATAATAAATTAAATTGACTTAAAATTTATAATATAATATATTATGTCTAAGATGGGATGCGATGGGAGGGCCGAGATTGGTTTCAAACCTCTTTGAGATGAGATGTCTTAACTGTCTCAGATCCCATCCCACCAAGAATTAAATCATTGGACAATGGTATCTCAGATGGAAACAAATCCAGATAACACATCCTCTAAGCTCCAAAGCACATTAACTTGAACATAAACCGAGCAAAGAGTCATATTTAGTGATCGCTGAAACAACAATTTAATTGAGAATCATCATATAAAGTGTTTTTTAAGCTCACATGTCAAATGAATAAATTTGGAACTATTTCTCCATGCATGAAACTACTAATTTTTAATTAATTGAATGAATTTATGCAAGACTGCAGGATTTTATGGTCAAATCTTAATCTGAATAAGAGATTGCATATTTATTTTTTGGGATCCTCAGAAATGATGAATTCTGCTAACATTATCAAGGCCAATGATTTTCTTGACATCATTAAATTTATGCATAAAAGCCAATCAAAGAGATGCAGTTCTTTCCTAAAACCTATCAAAGAATGTGAAGTTACATGCAAATGACCTTGAAGTGTAAATCACCATTTAAATCCTTGTTCAAACCATGCATGTCCATAAATAAATTTTAATGAGGCACATGAGCGTAACTTTGCTCTGTTGATTTCAGATGCTATAGATTCCTGTGCTGAAGGCATTTATTCTACATGAGCACTTGTTTGTATGGGGAGAGTGGTTTCCTTCTTAAGGCATCATAATCATCACCTGTAAATAACAATATTTACCAAATACAAGTTCATAAACTTTATAAATATTTCTTCGACTCTTTCTCCAAATAAAGTGACCTTTTTAAAAAAAATTCACAAATCATCTAGTTTTTCTCATGTCTTTTTTTGATCTTTACATGTCTTTTGTTCATCTCCTTCCATTATTCTATTTGATCCAAGAGCCTTGCTTTAGCAAAACTTACAATGGTCTTTGACATACATGATTGTGCCATTTATATACTCAACTCATTGACACCTAATATCGCCAAATTACTGATACTTGACTAGAAAATTCTTAATTGAAGCACACAAAACTTCAGATTTCTTGTATGATAATTATGGCTTTTTTTTTTTCAAAATTAAATCTGTAGTCAAGTTCATAAGTTAGGTTTTAATCTGCAAAATTATTACAGGATAGTTACTATCAAAATAAGCAGGGTAGTCCCTTGAGAAAAAAAAAAGATTTAGATAGATTGATCCACATTAAGGCATAGAATCACAATAAATATAAAAATATTAAGGATGAATTTATCAACTGTAAGTTATCTGAGGATTATTTTCTGCCAATAAGTAATTATTCTTTTTTTTTTTTGGAGCCCATAAGCGGTTAGTATTAAAAAGAATTGAGAGTAACGAATATAATGGGTCAAATGGGAAATGTTGTAGAGTCTTGTAAATGAAGTTCATGAATTATATGAAGCAAATTCAGTACCGCTTAAGATATGTAGTCGTTCATTTGGATCATCATCTCCATAGAACCATATCTTCGCATTGCCAGGTTGGTAATATGTATGGTGGAAATCCTGAAAAGAAAAATGTGCAGCATATTCTCACTCATACTCATCAAATATGTGCATGCAACTGCCAATAATTTATGGAAACAAGTCTTCCTCTATTGTGTGGACAAAAGTTGTCAAATATGTTTACAATCAGAAGTAAGAGATCAGAATTTAGATGCATGTATCACCCCACAAATTTCTATTGCACCTAGACTTGAGTGGGTATGCGTGATCATCAACAGAACTTCACTGTCTTTCCTTTAATTCTAGTTCCAATAAGAAATGCAATTAACACATATGTTCAAATTAAACAAAATATACAATGCAAATATTTAAGGATTTAACCAAGCAAATGCACATAGAATGCACTTGGTGCTAACCATGGTATACTGAACCATACTAAATCGGGTGGTTTGGGGTGAAATGGATCAGTTCGGTTCAATATAGGGGGAGAATAGACTGAACCAACCCCGAACCGATTGTCTCAAACCGAACCAAACCAAACCGAACCGAACCAAACCGAACCGCCTAGTTCATCTTGATTTGGGGCGGTTCATGGCTTGGGGCCCTCTATTCCACCTAACTAGTATGCCACTAGAATAGTTCAATATGCCAGGTACTAAATTGTACCAGTTTGGAACCAATATGGTACTGATTTTTGGTACAATGAACCTTGGTGCTGACATCTGTGGTGTCTTTTTGACTAACTGATTTGCTTGGCTCATTTAAAATGGTAGCTGATCTGACTTTTCAGCATTAGAGGGAGCTGATTTGGTAGGGTTAAGTCAATATTGTACTAGATGGCATGAATGACGTGTTAGTATTATGGCCACTTATCAAGGTGGCCATGATCCCTTGTAAAGTGGCAGAATCCACCTTAACAAAAAACTGATGCCACACGGTGCATGAATGACCATACAGCACATTCCTTCTCTCCCACACTTTTTTCTTCCTTTTCTCTTTTCCTTATCCTTTTACCTCTTTTCTTTTATATTTCTGCTGAAGACTCCTACTGTAACGTGGTGTCACAGCAGTCTGAAGGAATCAAACCCTAATCTCTTGATCACAAAGGTATTTGGTGGAATGTGGTGGAAGAAATTCTATTGTGCTAAAACTACCACCTTGTCTCTTGTATTTTGCATTGTGTGTGAAATCTCAGTGAGTTCCATCAAGGTTATTCATATTTCCATAACCGCCATTCCTGAGGAGCTCATGATGCTATTGAAAAAGAACACCATGGTGAACTGTTGAAGAATTGAAAAAGGCTCAGGCTGCTGGAAGGACTAAATTCTATGATGCACATATTGGAACCACTACTTCAAAAGAGGTAATGAGAGCCTTTTTGGTGTATCATTAGGTAATGTTAGTAACTATATATAATTGTTGTATTAGCAGTAGAGAGAGTGTGGAGAATGCACTCATGATGCAACATATGGTGATACCTCTAATGAGCCATTTTATGTAATATAAGGTAACGGTGTGTGATGAATCTGTTATGATTCAGGAATATGAGTGGCAGATGTGGTTGAATGCATTTATGAAAAGTTTAATTTGGATGAGGATTTAGCTTGTTCTTATGGTCAAGTGACCACTTATTTTATGATTAATGATTTGAATTTTGGAGACAAATTTATAAGTTATTTGTTTATGCAGCCAATGATTAATATGAATGCAAACCATTAATTGATTGTCATTGTAGTCACACTAGGAACTTGTCCGAGTCAAGTTTTGGCTCGTGAGGGACAAACTTGTTCATTGAATTAATAGCCACTTGTCACTGCTAACTATGCAATCCATGATAGATATCTTCCACACCTTATATCTCTGGGCCTCTAGCTAAGTCATCTTCCAACCTATCATCCTTCACCCTGAATAAAATGCTTTCATTTTCATCATTTTACAAGCGTGCATCTTTCTTTCTTAATGCAACTAGGGCAGTAAATATCTCTACGGCTCCAATTTCCAACTTTGACCATTTCAAGCTCCTATGTTTGCTAGCTTTAAAAACCTTTTCTTTACTTCTCAATGAAGTTAACCATATAGCAATCCTAAATAAATAACTGGCCATCCATATTTAGCCTTTTTACCCCAGCATTTTTCATATTATAATTTTTGTCCTTCTCTCCTTGTCATTTCAATAGGATGAATTTATTTGCTTCATTACCTTTTAGATAGTAAGATTCCAAAATCAAACAAGTTACATGTTAATGCATCCTTATACTTTGGATTTTCCACTTTTCGCGAAGGAGGGGGAGCGGTCATCAATCATCTTTTCCACTTGCACGTACATATATGCAGAGTTATTCACTTCTCACAAACAATAAGTATCTTAGATGTGATCCTATTTCCACCTACTTGACTGTTGTTTTCCCAATATCTAGTTTTATCATTGCACTTTTCAGCTCCCGTACTGCCTTTACATTATCATGTACACTAAATTTCACCGGATAAGAAGTTTGAAACATCTGCAGATTCTCTGTGTGATTGGAGACAAGCATCCATTGCAAGCTTTTGCAGTCTACAAAATTGAAAGTTTAAGGAAGTGATTAGAATTGTTGGAAGAGCTAAGATATCCTCCTTTCCTGGGAAGTCAGTTTAGCATTAAATGTGGTAGTTGGCAAGCGGAGCGGCTACACTTATCATCATAAGAAACCTCTAGAAAATGGCTGACTTTTCAGTTAGCTGTAATTGAAATCTTAGTAGCTGCAATCTATTACCAAGGATGCCCCACCCGCTTCAGAACCACTTTGGAATTTCCCTCCTACACGCACCTCCTAGGTGCATCCTCTCTCTCTCTCTCTCTCCACGTGCATGCTTGCATGTGTGCATAGCTTAGAATCACAAATATTTTTTAAGAACTGGTACTCATAAAGGTTTAGGGGCATCAGAATTTGAAACTACTCAGAAAAAATCCATAAGGAAAGTAACTATCACACAGCTAGTGTAGAGCTTGGTGTGGTACTCCAAAGCTTAAATCCTAGAGTGGAGGTTTATAGGCTCCACATGTTTAAGGCCCAGGTTGTTGGGTCTTGAGGGGGGCTAGTCTATCATTGGGCTGGGTTTGGGCCCAAGGTGGGCTGGTCCAAGGGAGTTTTTTAGGGTTTATTATCCATATAATAAGGCACCGGTTCATATGTGGTGCTGGTTTTATTTTGATGGCCGTCATGTGACGGGGTTGATATAATCATGTAACGATGATGATTATAGATGAATGAAAGAAACTCTTTTCTCCAAAGAACGAGCTATCTCTCTTCTTCCTCTCTTATACACGTTTTCCTCTCTTTCTCACACATAGATGCCCTAAATTTCTAGGGTTTTATTGCTGCCATCTCTGCCTTAGCCATCTTCTTGGAACCGCCTCTCTCAAAGAAGGAGAAGGAGGAAACCCTAGCAGCACCTTCTTTTTGGGCAGCGTCTCTTGATTTTCTGAATCAGATCTGAAGGTTCATGTGAGGAAGAAGAGAGGCTACGACCCTCTCTTACAATCTTGGGGCGCAAGAAACCAAAAAATCCTAGTTGCTAATCAATCCGGGAAGATTACCAAGATCAAGATCCAAAATTCTGCTGCAGAATTTCAGCAGGGATATCATCTCGCTTCCGCGTCTCCACACGACTTAGGGCTAGTCGAATGCGTGCTATGCTCCAAGGGTAGAAAGAGGACGATCCACTCTTCATTTGGTATCAGAGCCTCGGTGATTTCGTGGAGAAAAGATTGGATCTTGGGCGTTTCTTGGTAAGATATCAAACCAGAAATTTTTGTAGCAAGTTTAATTTTCTGTTTTTGTTGTGTGCATTATTTCTTGGTTAGATATGGCATCTAGTAGCTTTAAATTCGATTTTAAAAAGTATGATGGCAAGGGAAACTTCACCCTATGGCAGCAAAGGGTGAAGGATTTATTGGTACAGCAAAGGATTTAAGGGTCTTGGTGAAACAAAGACCGGATAATGTAAGTCGTGAGGATTGGGAGGAGTTAGAGGAAATTGCATTTAGCACAATCAGGATGTGCTTGGCTGATCAAGTCTTGCCGGAGATTTGCACGCAGACCACGGCAAGGGGGCTCTGGAAAACTTTAGAGAACACTTACATGGGAAAGAGCATGACAAACAAGTTGTGGTTGAAGAAACAGTTGTACAGCTTGAGAATGCCTGAGGGAGGAGATCTTGTGGCCTATATTCAGAAATTCAATCAGGTGTGCTCAGAGGTGATGAGCCTTGATGTGAAGATTGATGAAGAAGACAAGACCCTCATCTTGTTGTGTTTGCTACCCAGTTCCTATGATGGTCTGATTACAACCTTGGTGTATGGGAAGGAGACCCTGAATTATGAAGAGGTTGTGGGGGTGCTGAGATCAAACCAGCAAAGAGAAAAGATCTGCATGGAAACTCTAACACAGAGGTACTTGCTGTGAATAAGAGGCAAGGAAGACCCTGAAAAAAGGTTAGAGGCAAGTCCAAAGGCAGATCTAAGTCTCGGGGCAAGCAGAAAGCATGGAAGTGTTACAAGTGTCATCAGATTGGTCACCTGAAGAGAAATTGCCCACTTCTGAAGAATGAGAAGGGGAAGGGCATTTCCAAGGGAGGTTCAGCCAGCAATGGTGGTGCAAATTCATCTGAAGACAGTGAAGATGATGTACTGGTAGTTTCAGATGGGACTAAGAAGTGTGATAGTTGTTGGACACTTGACTCAGCCTGTTCTCACCATTATACTTCGCATAGGGAGTGGTTTGCAACTTATGAAGAATCTGATGGAGGGAGTGTATGCCTTGGTGATAATTATCCTTGTAAGATTGCTGGAGTTGGAAGCATAAGGGTGAGGATGTATGATGGGGTTATAAGGGCTTTGACCAATGTCAAACATGTCCCGGAGTTGAAGAAGAATCTAATTTCTTTGGGCTACCTGAAGAAGCATGGGTATGCTTTTGGAAGCCAACCGGGGAGTGGATGTTTGAGGATAACAAAGGGTGCATTAGTGGTGATGAAAGGGAGAAGGTTGGAAAATAATCTCTATCAGATGGAAGGCTCAGTGGCCATAGATGGTGCAAAGGTGCTAGCAGCGGCACAGAAGGAACATTTGGTCTATAAACTGTGGCACTATCGAATGGGACACATGAGTGATAAAGGGCTTATAGAACTCAGCAAAAGAGGTATGATTCCAGCACTTAAGAAGGAGGACAATGACATCTGTGAGCCCTGTATTTATGGCAAACAACATAGGGTGAGATTTGCCAGCAGTTCCAAGCAGAGTGAAAGTATTCTGGAACTAGTTCACTCAGATGTATGGGAACCGACCCCTGTGTCAGCTAGAGGTGGGGCTAAGTATTTTTTGACCTTCATTGATGACTACTCCAGGAAGGTATGGGTATATCTGATAAGAGAAAAATCAGAGGTATTTGTCCGGTTTAAAGCTTGGAGAGTTGGTGTTGAAAAGGAGACAGGAAAACCAGTGAAGTGTTTGAGATCTGACAATGGAGGGGAGTATACAAGCAATGAATTCAGAAGCTACTGTGAGGAAAATGGGATCCAACGCCATTATACAGTGAGGATGACTCTCCAGCAGAATGGTGTAGCAGAGAGGATGAATCGTACATTGACAGAGAAGGCTAGGAGTTTGAGGCTGCAGGCATCACTGCCCAAGGTCTTTTGGGGTGATGCAATTATGTTCTCTGGTTTTCTTATTAATAGGTCCCCTAATAGAAAACTTGATGGAGGCATTCCAGAGGAGATCTGGAGTGGAAAGAAGGTGGAGCTTGGACACCTAAGGATTTTTGGTTGCCCAGCCTATGCACATGTGGAGGCAACTGAAAGGAGCAAGCTGGACCCAAAATCACAAAGGCTGATCTTCATCGGGTATCCACAGGGAGTTAAAGGCTATTTTCTATGGAGTTCAGATTCACATAAGTGTATCATCAGTAGAGACATTATTTTTGATGAGAAGAGCATCTTGAAGAGGTCAGAGATTGCAGATGGAGCTGAAAAGGCTGAATAGGACAGCAGTGGACAACATTGGCTGACAGGTGATGTACCTTCTACTTCTATTTCAAAATGTGCTTCTTTTGAGATGGAGTTTGGTATGAATGTTCCAATACATATAAAGGATCAGCCAGAAGAGCCATCAATCTAGAAGGAGGTGCAGGTGGAGTCACACACTTCAGCTTTGAGAGATGATCAAAGGGGTGTGGCACTACACAAGGCAAAGCGTACCATCATCAAACCTGCTCGGTATCGCATTGATAACATGATTTCCTATGCTCTAATCACTGCAAATGAAGATCCAGAGACCTTCCAAGAAGCCATGGAAAGTTCAGAAAGAGACTCATGGATGCAGGCCATGATGGAGGAGATGGAGTCTCTGAAAAAGAACAAGACATGGCAGCTAGTGGATCTACCTAGAGATGCTCGGGCCATTGGTTTAAAATGGGTGTTCACAAAGAATGAGGCACCTTCAGAGCAAGGTGGAGTCAATACAAAGCAAGGCTTATTGCTAAGGGATTCTCACAGAGAGACGGAGTGGACTACACAGAGGTATTCTCTCCAGTGGTACGTCATGCTTCAATTCGTGTGTTGTTATCACTTGTAGCACAACATGATATGAAGTTGCAGCAGATGGACGTGAAGACGGCTTTCTTACATGGGAGTCTAGAGGAGAGGATATACATGAAGCAACCAGAGGGTTTCAAGGAATCTGGATTGGAAGAAAAAGTGTGTCTACTAAAGAAATCGCTCTATGGTTTGAAGCAGTCACCCTGTCAGTGGTACAAAATGTTTGACACTTTTATTTTGGGCCTTGGATTTTCTAGATGTGAACATGATACTTGTGTCTATGTGAAAAATGTGGATGAGGATGATGCACTGTATCTCCTTCTGTATGTGGATGATATGCTCATTGCCAGCAGGAGTGTTGAAGCAGTAAATAGACTGAAATATGCATTATCAACAGAATTTGAAATGAAGGATTTGGGGTCAGCTAGGAAGATACTTGGGATGAAATTTATAGAGATAGGACCAAGAGAATTCTACACTTGTCATTGGGTGGATATATTCAGAAGGTGTTGGAGAGGTTTGGGATGGATAAGGCCAAACCAGTTGGAACACCTTTGGCTAGTCACATGTCTCTTTCTAAGTTACAGAACCCCCAGACAGATGAGGAGAAAGAGTACATGGAGAGAGTTCCATATGCCAGTACCGTGGGCAGCATTATGTATGCTATGGTGTATTGCAGACCTGACATAGCATATGCAGTGAGCCAGGTGAGCAGATTCATGGCGAACCCAGGGAAGGAGCATTGGAAGGCACTCAAGTGGATTTTGAGGTACCTTCAAGGAACTCATGGACTTGGTCTAATTTTTGGGCAGCAAGAAATACCTAAGGAGAAATCTAATATCCCAAGTAAATCATTAGGTCCATTGGAAGGGTTTGTGGATGCAAATTTTGCAGGTGATCTGGATACAAGAAGGTCTACCATAGGGTATGTATTCAGTATGTATGGTGGATTAATTTCTTGGAGATCAATCCTTCAACCTATTACAGCTTTGTTTACAACAGAAGCTGAGTATATAGAGATTACAGAAGCTGCCAAGGAGGCTCTTTGGTTGAAGAGACTCATCATGAAAATGGGGGTGAAGCAGGGTACAGTATTGTTATACAGTGATAGTCAGAGTGCCCTGCAATTGGCTCAGAACCCAATCTATCATGCACGCACAAAGCATATAGATGTGAGGTATCACAGAATCAGAGAATTGGTGGAAGAAGGTGAAGTGGAGCTAGTAAAAGTTCATACAAAGAAGAACCAGGCAGATGCACTTACGAAGACTCTTCTACGGGATAGCTTTCTCTCATGTGTGACACTGATGGGTCTGAGGGAATGTGCAGATTTTTCAGCAGCTTTAAAGCACCAAGGTGGAGATTGTAGAGCCTGGTGTGGTACTCCAAAGCTTAAATCCTAGGGTGAAGGTTTATAGGCTCCACATGTTTAAGGCCCAGATTGTTGGGTCTTGAGGGGGGCTAGTCTATCATTGGGCTGGGTTTGGGCCCAAGGTATGGGCTGGTCCAAGGAAGTTTTTTAGGATTTATTATCCATATAATAAGGCACCGGTTCATATGTGGTGCTGGTTTTATTTTGGTGGCCGTCATGGGACGGGGTTGATATAATCATGTAACAATGATGATTATAGATGAATGAAAGAAACTCTTTTCTTCCAAGAATGAGCTATCTCTCTTCTTTCCTCTCTTATACACGTTTTCCTCTCTTTCTCACACATAGATGCCCTAGATTTATAGGGTTTTATTGCTTCCATCTCTGCCCTAGCCATCTTCTTGGAACCGCCTCTCTCAAAGAAGGAGGAGGAAACCCTAGCAGCACCTTCTTCTTGGGCAGCATCTCTTGATTTTCTGGATCAGATCTGAAGGTTCACGTGAGGAAGAAGAGAGGCTACGATCCTCTCTTACAATCTTGGGGCGCAAGAAACCAAAGAAAATCCTAGTTGCTAATCAATCCGGGAAGATTACCAAGATCAAGATCCAAAATTCTGCTGCAGAATTTCAGCAGGGATATCATCTCGCTTCCGCATCTCCACACGACTTGGGCTGGTCGAATGCATGCTATGCTCCAAGGGTAGAAAGAGGATGATCCACTCTTCAGCTAGAGCATGCCGCACCAGGCTACTACCAGATACTCATATTGGAATTATTTTTTTATGAAATCATAGAAAAACTTAGATGTGAGAATTCATAGTGAAGTGCTAGCAGAATTGAGTTTCATTGTTTGGGATTGATGGCCTAGATAGTAAATTAGAAGACAAGT
>UESW01004300.1:0-35429 GCA_900491605.1 Calamus simplicifolius
TTCTTCAAGGAGTTGTCTGCCACAGTCATTACTTCTGCATCCATGGTAAGGCTTGAGGAGGAAATTCTAATTATTTTATGCAAGCTGGAGAGAATATTTTCTTCCAGTTTTTTTGACTCAATAGAGCATTTACCGGTTCACTTGCCATACGAAGCGAGCATAGCTGGTCCCGTGCAGTATCGCTGGATGTATCCTTTCGAGAGGTAAATATATACATCATTAAGACATATTGACATTTCAAATATTATTTCATTGCAAGAAAATTAGTTAATTTTTTGTCTCAACTTTACATATAGGTACCTTAAGAAGTTAAAAAATAATGTGCATAATAAGGCAAGGGTTGAAGGTTCTATATGCAATGCACACTTGGTCGAAGAAGTTTCAGCTTTTGCCTCGCATTACTTTGAGGGTCACGTCCACACGAGGAGCCGAAATCTGGTCGTAACGATGACGTATGTGTGGATGAAGGAGAACCTAATACGGTAGAATATCAATTTTTAAAGGTATCGACCGTTCATTTGGGGGGCAGAAGTCAAGAAATCTTAGCGATATGGAGTATAATGCAGCACATTATTATATCCTAATGAACTGTAGAGAAGTGATCCATATATTGAGTAAGTGTATACTTCAATGCTTAATTGGAACTTCTAATTAAATTACAATATACCACAATATTTAATTGCTAACATCAGTTTTAATCCTTATCATCCCATAAGGATGTATTGTGATAGACAACGACAGATGAATCCCGACATCAGTCAAGTTGCAATTGGACAGAAGTTAGAAACGGAGTTCGCTTATTGGTTTTATGAATTTGTGAGTAGTATCACTCAATCAATTTTAGTAATGGCTTTAATTTTTCGAATTGGTTGTGAATAGCTTATTAATTTATAGGTAAACGGTCCATGGTCCCCAACCGATAATATTTTCATTAAATGTCTATCGCAATGGCCATTGAAGACCGTAACAACCTGTACTGGCTATTTTGTTAATGGGTATAAATTTCAGATTGAACGATTAGCAGCTTCAAGAGGCACGTAGAACTGGGGCATGTGTATTAAAGGAGAAAGTGTTGGAGCAAATATGCAGGATTATTACGGAAAGTTAGTAGAGGTGGTTGAAGTTGAATATCCCGGTTGGCCTATGAAACGAAACATATTATTTCATTGCGATTGGTTCGATCCGACAGTTCCTGTGGGCAAACGGGTTCATAACTTCTACAATTTGGTTGAAGTGAACCATCGACGAAGATTGCAGAAATATGACCCATTCATCCTTGCATCCCAAGCTCAGCAAGTGTTTTACTGCGGATATCCAAGTTTGCGCAACGACAAGCGAGATTGGTGGGCTGTTCTAAAATTGTCCCACGTTCAATAATCTTATTAGAGGAGAGTTCATCAAGTCAATCAGCCGAGTGCCCTGCATTTCAAGAGGATGAGATGGAAATGCATGCAATTGAGGACGACACAAGGGCTCCTGAAATATCACTTAGAGATCCAAATGGAGATGTCCAAGAAATTGCGGATGCAAATGTTCGGTTTCCTTCCGATGATAATGAAACTGAATCGCAGTCCGATACGACATCGGATGTTGAACCAACATTTCATGAAACAAATGACACCGATTAAACATAGAGGTTTTTTTAAATTCAACTTTATTTTATAAGTGGTAAATTTTTACATAGTCAATCATTAATCGTAATTTAATTGCATGAATCTTTAGTATTTTCAGTATGACGGGCAGAGGTAGATCTACCGACGACATACGGAGTGAGCAGGAACGTAGCTCTGCTGCATCAGATCACATGAGCTTTGGAGATGGAGAGTTCGGATCTCCACACATCGCACAGCCTTCAATCTCTCCAGCAGTCGGCGGTGATCCTGCATTGGTATTACCATCCAGCCGATCGGCACATACCTCCGAGAGTTCTTCCACCATCGATCGCACCGTACTTCGACTTGATGCTCATGAGCTGTAAGTATATACTAATTAAAAATATATTTTATTTTTAAGTCAATTACTTATAAACATGTATTTTTTTAATAGATTTATTGAGCATCATCATGTATCCAGCCACATCAGCGCCGTATTTCAGAGGCGTGCAGATCCCAGTGGCTACGATTGGCGCCACGTATCTCCAGCCACGAGGGAGTTTTATTTTTCTGAGTTTAGGTAAACATATTAAATACAATTTATCACTGATATAAAATTTCTTAATCTTAATAAATTATGAAACTAACTGTTTATTTTAATGTAGAAAAAGTTTACGTGGGACCCTACCAGCCATGATGCCATTAGGGCAGCATGGGAGGCTCTTACGGGACGTCGATACTCCGACATGCTTCATCGTTGGAGGTCATCGGGTCAGCGTCCTGCGCATGTGCTAGAGGGTATTTGGCATGAGTGGCAGCAGGCCTGGCAGTCCGATGGCTGGCGCAGGAGGTCCGCATCAGTCAGCACGAACCGTCGATCCAAGAAGGGCGGTCCTGGCATGGGTCTCTCCCGCCATACTTCGGGCTCCATTTCGATTCAGGAGCACAGACGCCGTATGATAAGAAATCATAAATAATTTAATTACTAATTTAGTTATTTATAAATATTTGTATTAATATCAATTTTTTTATTGTTATAGTCTGAGCAGAAGGGCGGAGATCCTGGTGAGTTTCGTCTATTCAGGACGACACACACCAGGAGGGACGGTTCCTGGGTCAACACGCGATCACGGAAGGTTGTGGTAATAAATTAGCTTTATGTAGTATCTGTTTAATTTCTAAAATTTTATTTTGAGAAATTTATTAACTCATTTATTGTTGATTTTATAATTCAAAGACACGAGTCGAGGAGCTTCGCTCCCAGGCATCACAGGTCGACTCCACTGATGGGGAGACGCCCGTCAAACTCTCAGCAGAGGAGAGTCGGCGTGTGTTTTTAGAGGCTGTTGGTGCCCAACCATGAGACAGCAGGGTCTATGGTCTGGGCACTAGAGCTTCTGCATATTTTCCCCATCATGCCTCCAGCTCGCGATTTTTTGGTGATATTCCTGCCGAGCGTTTAGACGACATTCGAAGATCTATTGCAGAGGAAGTTTGGCAGGATGTTCGTCAGGTGGTTCGGAAGGAGGTTCGGCAGGAGGTCGAGCACGAGTTCGAGCAGCGTATGCGAGGCCGGGATCAGGAGCTTGCAGACGTGTAAGATCAGATGCGTCATTTGCAGGATATGGTTAGCCGCTTGTCGCAGGGTCTTCAGCCTCCACATGATCGCTCAGATTCTTGATATATATTTTTTTTCTTTTTATATGTTGTACATGAAAACTTCAAAATGTTAATATATTAATTATTTTTGAAAATTGAATGATTATTGTTTGGATCAATATGAGTGAAGAATATTTCTATCAATATTTAAATGTAATGAAATTGTATTAATCATTTTAATTTTTAATATTATATATTTTTTAAAAAAATTTAATTAGCGATGCATTAGCGACTAAATTACATCGCTAATATTTTTAAATTTTTATTATTAAATATTGCGACACAATGACCTGGCATCGCAATAATTTAAAAAAAAATTAATAGCCATGCATTAGCGACTCAAATTGCATCGCTATTATATCTAAAATATTATTATTAAATATTACGATGCAATGACCTTGCGTCGCAATAGTTTAAAAAAAATTTTCTTGGCGACACATTAGCGACTCAAATTGCGTCGCTATTATATCAAAAATATTATTATTAAATATTGCGACGCAACTTAATGCATCGCAATATTGCGACGCAATTGAATGTGTTGTAATATTTAATAATAATTTTAAATATTAAAAATTAGTTTTAAATTTAGCGATGTATTTGGAAGCGTCGCAATATTGCGACGCATTGTTGCATCGCAGAGAGTCGCAATATTGCGACGCAATTGCGACAAATAGAGATTGCGACGGACATCTGAGCGACGCTGTCATTGCATCGCTATTGCATCGCAATAGCATGTTTAGCGACGCAATTGTGACACATTTGGGCGTTGCAATATTTTTTTTTCCTTTGTAGTGTTTTTATTTATTTTTTTATCAGGTAGGTAGCTCTTTCCTTAAATTCAAGTTTCTCTCATTAGGATGTATATCAATTACTAATTTTCAGTAATAATTGAATCTCCAATTGACCTTACAACTAATACCTAAGTTACCTCGTCAGTGTGCATGTGCAATGGAAGTGCTAATAGCCTTTAGATGACCTAAGTAGGTTACTAAAAGTCTGACCAGCTAGTCTACTCCTTGGCTCTCTACAGTAATTAGCCAATACTTTCTAGCTCTATTACCTTTTTCTATCAATTTTGCTCAAGAATTTCTTTCACAGCACATGATTTATAAAAATTTTAAAATTTTCAAAAAATGCCAAAGTGTTTTCAAAATATTTTTTAAAAAGATTTCTCTTACCCCTAACTTAATTCTCATTGTCCTCAATGAAGTAAGAAAGAATAAAACAAGGAGAAACACCATCTGGACGAGATATGCCTCGTGTAATGTTAGGAGTGACCATGCAGTAGTCTCTTTCCTAAAAATAAGAATCATGAAATAAAGGTTAGAACATAAAAATTTTGGGTTGCCTCCCAAAAAGCGCTAAGTTTAACGTCTTCGGCCAGACGTTATGGCTCACTTTGATTACCATGATCAAGGAGTTTGATGATCTCTTCCCTTATTACTTCCTTCATGGTTGGTTTAAGTTTTTTTTGGGGGGTCTCTTATAGGCTTGGTTTTCTCCCTTAAGTGAATCCTATGTTGAACGATCGAGGGGAAAATTCCTTTTATGTTAGCCATGGTCCATTCTAGCGCTTCTTTATTCTCATTCAATAGTTTCCCTTCTTGTGAGGAGTCTAGGTTAGTTGAAATAATCATAGGCAGGGTTTCTGATGAACCTAAATATGTATAGTTGAGATGCTTGGAAAGTTGTTTCAGTTATAATTTGAGTGCTTCCTTTATTGATGGTTTGGGTAGTGGTTCAAGTACTTTCTCTAGTGGTTCAGTTGAAAGTTTCCATCTTAATTTTTCATCAATTATAGAAACCTCATTAATTTGCTCTCCATCTTGGTTTATGCAAGTTTCTAGGTCAAGCTTTTTATCACTAAGGTCAATTGGATCACAAACAGTATCTTGATCATAATTGGAGTCGCTCGTTTGATGTGTATTGGTAAGATTAAAAATATTAAGATCAATTGTCATATTTCCAAAGGAGAGTTTCATTAATCCATTTCGACAATTAATTAGGGCATTAGATGTGACCAAAAATGGTCTGCCTAAAATCATTGGGATGTGGCTTTTTGGGTTTGTCATCGGTTCAGTTTCTAAAATCACAAAGTCCAATGGGTAGATAAAGTTACCAACTTTGATCAATACATCCTCTACTATTCCTTTGGGTACTTTCAATGAGTGATCAGCTAGTTGTAGGATTATTTTCATAGGCTTTAGTTCTCCTAACCCTAGTTGCTTTTACAGAGTATGACAATATATTAACACTTGCTCCTAAGTCTAATAGAGCCCTATTTATGAGGGTGTTCCCCATAATGCATGAAATAGTGGGTGATCCTGGATCTTTATATTTTACTGGCATATCGTTTGATAGATAAGAGCTCACACTGGCTGCCAGAAAGGCTTTCTTGGGCACATTGATGGTCTTCTTTTTGGTACATAGATTCTTAAGGAATTTGGCATAGGCTGGGACCTGTTGGATCGTGTCCAGTAAGGGGATGTTCACTTTAACTTGCTTTAAGACCTCTTAAATCTTATCAAATTGGGCTAAATTTTGAATGGACTTAAGTCTATTTGGGAATGGTGCTCCAACCCTAATTTTTTATTTATCTTCTTCTGACGTGGGCTCAGCTGGTGGGTTAGGCATTATATTAGACTCTGATGCCTCATGTGTTTCGGGCTGATCCAGCTCAATAAGTTGTTCAAGTGGTGGGACTTCTAATTCTTCTTCTTCATGTGTATCCATTTGATTATCTATTTATTTCCTAGATATTAATGTATGAATAACACTTAGTTGGTTAATCTGGGCTCCTTGTTTGGATCCTTGGATGTTTAGGTTCCTAGGGTTAGCTTCGGGCTGACTCGATAGCTTACCCCAATCTCTTTTACTGAATGTTGTAGCTAGTTGACCTATTTGGGTTTCTAGTTTTGCAATGGATTGTGTGTGTGAGTAAAGAAGATGAGTATTTTTCTAGTCCTTGCAATGCTTATAACACCTTCTCTTCGAAAGTAGGATCATAATTATTTGGTGAAGGTTGAGGAGCACTTGGATATTGGGAATACGACATGTTTCTAAATTGGGTCTCCTGATGGTTAGGTCTAATTGATGTTGGATTGATTATAGGTTGGGGTTTCTATGAAAAATTTGAGTGATTTTACCAGCTAGGATTGTAAGTATTTGAATATAGATCATTTTCTGGTCTAGGAGCCATTCGGGTTTGGGCTGGATAGGCTTGCTCCTGAACAAGCTCAGGAAATTGATATGCGGCTGGACATTCCCCTATAGAATGAGTCGGACTTGAACAGATTATACAAACCTCATGTAATTGAGTAGATGGGGAAGATGTGTTTTCAACTTATAGAATTTGATCAAGTTTTTGGGATAGTTCATCAATTTTGATATAGATGTCTATAGACTGACCTATGTTATATATTCCCCCTCTCTTAGTAGATATGGTACAAGGAATTTTTACTTAGAGTTTCAAAATGCTGCCATGCCTCATATTCATTTTTTAACATAAATGTCCCTCCACATAAGGCATCCACCATTTGTCGATGCCTTTCTGACAATCTATCATAAAAATATTGAACTAACTGCCATTTAGGTATTGCATGGTGCGGACATTTTCTAGTTAATTCTTTTAATCTTTCCCATGTTTCATGAAACATTTCTCCCTCTAACTGAGAAAAATTGGTTATGGCTTTTCTAATTTGATTTATTTTTCCTATAGGAAAGTATTTCTTAAGAAATTTCCTTTGAAGTTGGTCCCAAGTTGAAATTATAATGTCTAGTGAATTTAACCAATACTTGGCTCTATCTTTTAGGGAGAAAGGGAATAACTTAAGCCTAAGTGCCTCATCGGAGAAATTTTGAATCTTGACAGTTGAGCAAATTTCCCAGAATTTATCTAAGTGTTTATAGGGATCTTCATTTGTAAATCCATGGAAAGCTGGTAACATTTGGATTATACTGGACTTAATTTCATATTGGACAGCCTCTACTAGGGGTACTTGTATGCATGGTGAATATGTATATTGTGAAGGGGCGAAGTACTCCTTCAATTGACGTGGTGGATTATTTTCTTGATTAAGATCCGTAATGCATGCTCTATTTGCTCTACAAGTTCTCTCTATTTCAGGGTTTGAGGGTATGAGGTTGGGTTGTAACGATCGGTGACAAAGCATATACCCTACCAATACACTCTAAAGCAAACAGTAATTCAGTTTTTTTTTAACTAATATAATAGAAGAGAAAGGAGAAGATTTTAAAGAAAATATCCTAAAAGATTCCTAGAACTAAGAGCAATGAAGAATAATTTAGTTATGGTTTAATAATTATTAACAATCAAGTTAACAAAGATTAGACTCTCTACCCTAGGTTTAACCTAGATTTAAACAGCTCCTAACTTTCAAGACTGCCTTGAAGCCCTCCAAGTCAAAAATTAACTAATCAACTAGCCAGTTAAGGATAAGGTCAGTGGGAGTCCTCTTGTCGGGCGAACAAAACCAATTAAGTAACCATTTTCTTTCCTTTTCTAGACACCAGTTAAGTAGTCAATCCCGACCCGGTCCAACTCTTTCGGGTGTCTTGTCCTATTAAGCTCGAGTTCTTTAGGGCTGACGTCTAGTTAATTTTAGAGTTAAAGGCTTGGGTTAATGTAAAATGAATGATATGATTTATGGGCCAAGAAAGGGTGATCAACTCCCCACCTTATCTTAATTAAGGGTTTATGCCTTTAAAGTTAGTTATGAAAATGCTATGTAACAAGCAGATGTCCAGCTCTTGAAATTATCAAATAAAATTAATCTAATTACTTTTTTAAAAATTTTTGTGATTAAGTTTCTAATTTTCTAATAAATTATGAGATGTCATTGAAAAAATTTTAAGTTTCGCAGAAAATAAATTTACCTAAGTCAATCTAAGCATAGAAATAAAATATTTTTTTATTTTTTATTTTTTTTTTTTTTATGTATTATTATTATTATTTTATTTTCTTAAATTAATTATGTTTTATGGAAAGTGTCTTAGGTTTTCTTTTAGGTTCTTTTAAGGCAAGTTAATTAAAAGGAAAAGTTGATTAGGTTAAAAGTGGATTTATGATAAAAAGAAAAGTAATTTTTTTATGTTAAAAAGAAAATAAGAAAATTTAACAATTAAGGTAGCTAAAAAAAGCAATAAGCTAAAGAGAGCAATAACTATTCAACAAAAAAGAAAATTTTTTTACTCTTTTCTTTTATATAGAAGCATGAATAATAATGAAATAATAAAAAAATAAAAATAAAAATAAATTAAATTTGTAATATTTTATTTTATTTTTTTAAATTTTTTTTTGCGAACTAATCGTGCCTGGATCCCCGGCAACGGTGCCAAAATTTGATCACTGTCATTGGCGGTCAAAAATAAAACCTATTCACAACTATAGCTAGTGGTGAATCGGAATCTTATCCTCAGGGATTAAGGGCAATTATTTCATGAAAGAGAAAAAAAAAATTATCTATAAAGGATTATATTAAGAATAACGGTTATTGAAAGATAACAACTAATTAATTAACGAAATTCAAATAGGAGGAGAAGCAACCCAGGAATCCGAATCCACCATGCAAACAGGTTTTATCTTCTTTTTTTAATGTTGCAATAGTAATAATTTTTATAAATTTAAAATTAGAATAATTTATCTCTTATCAGGCATGAATCATATCAGGAGATCACGGTACGTCCGTTTAGAGTATAAACTATCTAATAATTGCAAGGTTAAGGGTCTAATCTATCATACTACGATCTATCTCTCTTAGGCACGTACCGTATCCTGAGATCACGGTACGTCGATAGAGGGTACATGCTGTGTATGCCAGATCAAAATCTCAATCAGAAAAATAACTCAAAAGATATAATAAAGAAGAGCATAATTTTTATTGCATAGAAATTAAGAACAAAAAGAAAGATAAAACCCGATTACATGCTTCATCATCATTCCAAGTTGAAGGAATCTAGCCACACATTACTGCTGTCAGCATCCCCTTCATAATTTTTCTCTTTCAGGCCTAAATACAATAATCTAAATAAAAGAAGAATAAAAAGAGCTTTGTAGAAACTCCTCCTCCTAACTACTGCCTGAGGTCCTCCTTTTATAGAGCTCATCTAGGGTTTCCTCCTAATCAAAGTTGGAGTCAATCGGATGCTCAAGATCATTCAGATATTGTGAGAAATTTCTCAGTCAGCCGTTCAAAATCACCTGCCTTAGTTTGCACCGGGAATTATACGAAATCATCTTTTTCTTTTTTTGGGTAAACCGAATCCTGATTTGAGTGTCATCTGCATCATTGGACTCCAAAAATTAAGCTATTTCCATCTATAGGCTTCTTTTCTGCAAACATTCATAAAAAGTATCAATTCTTAATAAATTTAAAGTAATTAATATTTATTTTAATAGTTAAATTGGGATAATAAATAGTCAAAGTAACATTTTGTTGTAGTTCAATTATTATATAATGTTTTGATACTTTTAATGAATATTTACTATCTTTGAATCTTAATATTGAGTAACTTGAATTAAATGTTGATTCACTTAATGTTAATACATTGATTTTAATCTATATTATTTACATCTTCTTAACCTTTTTGTTGATTACAAAAAAGGGGAAGAAGTAAATGATAGTTGTATATGCATAAAAGGGAGAGAAGATAATTATATATATGCATTGAATGAACTTAATTGAATGAATTTCATTAATCAATTGGTATCAAGCATTGAATGAGCGAATTTCATTAATCAATTGGTATCAAGCATTGAATGAGCTTGATTGTAGCTTAATTGTATGAATTACGATGATAAAATGAAAAGATGTTAATTTGAGTATCATAAGGGGAGCTACCTCTGTTGGTCCAGATAGCAACTCAAGAGGGGGGGTGAATTGGGTTTTTCAAAAATTAAACTCTTTTGAAAGAAAACCCCCCGGCGGAAATAAAAACTTAGATTCACATATTTAAAACTAAGCAACTATAAACAGAGAGTTGAAGATAAAGAGGCAATCACGGCAAACACAATAGATTTTATAGTGGTTCGGTGTACCTACACCTACGTCCACTCCCAAGTACCTCTTGGGTCCACATTATAATCAAACTGATTACAGCAGAGTTGTTTTGCAAGCTCACAACTCGAACTTGTTGTTTTCCCGGGTGCACAACGAACCCAGCTGGTTTTCAAGGCTCACCAGCACAAAACCTAAAACCATAAGCTAATGCTTGCACAAGGCTAACCGCCTCAACTGAATCAATCACCAGATTGACCCAGCAAACAGTATTTTGATTTTACAAAAGCAAACTGCTCCTTCAATGAGCAAATATACAATAATGAAACAATAAATAGATATTAGGAACCAAAGTCTGATTCGAAGATCTTGGTGGCTTCTTCCTTCTCTTCCTTTGAATATGCTCTTGAGGCTCAGAAGATTGGAAAAACTAGGGCTCCTTCCTTCTCTTGAGATTTCTTCTAAATAGAACAGCAAAGGCTTGGAATCTCTTTCTCTTCTTTTGGGGAATGAGTATGATCTTTCCTTACAGGTTTTCCCTCTTTTCTTTTCTGATGGATCTCAAGGATTTGCCTCTTTCTTTTCTTTTGAGATTTCTTTTTCTTTTTTCACTCTTCTTTCCTCTCTTGTTTTGGGATGCAATCAACCCTCTTCTTATAGATCCGATTAATCCACAAATAGTGTGAAACTATCTGTTAGAAGCAAGTGAAAAGGATTAGATCCATAAATAACAATAGCCGTTGGGATTAAAATAGATAAAGATAAAGTTTAGAGTCGTTCTGACAGTTCTGGAGCCGTGTCTGACATTCTGGAGTCGGCTCTGGCTTTTCTGGAGTCGGCTCTAACTCGAAATAATTTAATCCGCTCGATCTGGAGTCGTCTCTGACTTTTCTGGGGTTGACACAAAATTCTTCTGGAGTCGACTCTAGAAGTCTGGGAGTCGACTCTAGGTCATGGCCTGAAAATCCATCGTTCTGTTGTTTCTAATAGAGTCGGCTCTCACAGTCCCGGAGTCGACTCTAAGTCTGTGCCGTTTTCCGGAGTCGGCTCTGTGATTCCATGTGTCGACTCTAATGTCTGCAGTCTTACCTTGACATTAGATTCAAAACAGAACTTGATTTTCCTTCTTGATTTTGATCATCAAATAGACTTATAATCTGAAAAACTTAATCAAAATCATTAGTAACATCAAATGCTATACTCAAATAGTTTTGTTAATCATCAAAATCCTCAATTGGGTCAACAATCTCCCCCTTTTTGATGATGACAAAAACTTTGAGTATATGCATTAGAAATTTATTTGAATTGAGAATTATAGATATTGTTAAAAGCTTAGAGACTTCCCAATAGACAATTTGATGCCAATATCCAAAATGAATAATAATAAAAAAACTTGACATCAATCAAAATGATTTAACTTTTATATGGAGAAATTTATTAAGCTCCCCCTGCATTGAATAGCTCCCCCTATGTAGATAATCTGAATTCTTTCTAAAAATTCTCAGAATTGTTCTTCATTTTCTTTCTCTTTCTCTTTCTTATATATGTCTTTCTTATATATCTTATATGCATATACATTTATCTCTCCCCTTTTTTTGTTATCAACAATAAGGTGAGTTTAAAAGCAATAGAGAATGTAATTAGAGCGAGAATGTTGATTCGAATAAACATAAGGATAGGAAACTTATTCATTGGCATTCACTCAAAGATAAATTTGTAATAAAAGTGTAATATTCATTCAAACATTTGTATTCCAAAGCAAAATCCATTACATGTATTCTAAAATGATAGATTTAAGTATGTAAATCCTAGATACATGCTAAGAAAGAAAGTAAGAAATCCTAAGATACAACCTAGGATTGAAATCAAAATCAAATATGCTTATACACAATTTTCTTTAAATGTCCAATCATTTCCATAACATCATCTTTTTGGGTCTTCTTAAAGTTTTCAAGACAAGCTTCAATTTGAGAGACGGCAAGGTCGATATCTTTCTTCAGTTGACTGGTAGCATGAAGATACTTTCCAGAACCGTCTGCAATGCCTTCCATCCTTTCAAAAATTTTATGAAGATCAGTGCTAAAGGATTCGACGGAATTGCTAATTGAAAAAGAAATCATGTCAAGTCTTGAATTAATCTCATCCTTTAATTGATTGAACTCCTCTCTTAATTTACACATATCATTTGTTCTTACACTGTCATACTCAGCTAGTAAAGCCCTGAGCTGACCAATTTGTTCCTCAGAAAATCTTTCTGATGCCATTGCTGACTGATGTGAAAGTTGAGAGCTAGGTCCAGCTTCTGAGGGTCCAACAGATGGTCCAGCAGAAGGTCCAGCAGAAGAAGGTCCAGCAGATGGTTCAGGAATGTCTTCTCCTCTAACTTCCTTAACTCTAACCTCTTCAGCTCTGGCCTCATGTCCTCTTTTAATCCAGTTTTCATTTTCTTTTCTAAAGCCCATTCGGTGAATTGTAGGGACACTATAGTAGTCTGTATGTCTTAATTTTCTTAGTGGCTCATTGTCCATTATAAGTACACCTTGGCTTCTGAAAACCAATGTTAAAACCATACCATAAGGCAATGTAGATCTCTTCTTAGTAGCTGCCTCTGCCATATATCCTATCATCATTTCAGCAAGATTTAAAGGTCTACCAGTGAGTATGCAGTCCATCAATAAAACGTCTCGCTCCGAGACATATTCAAATCTTTCGATTTTAGGAAAAAGAATCCTTCCACAGATATTGTGAAGTAATCTGAGTTCCAAATTAAGTTGATTTGCCAAGATTTCCTCAAACTCAGAAACTTCTCTTCCTAACATCCTTGACAGTGCTCATCCTCTATCTTCATGATGATACTCAACAAGGCCAATGGTAGGCATTTCCAAGAGATTACCAAGGGATTCGGCTGTGATGATTACTTTTGTTCCTCTTACAACACTTACTAAGCCTCCCTCTCCTCTACTTAAATCATTATAAAACTCTCTTACTAGGGCAGGGTAGGTAGGGATATCCAAAGAGCAGACCTTCTCCCATCCCATTTCTTTCAACAACCGCCCAATAGCAAAGCCTTCCGAAATAAAGAAGTTGAAATCAACTTTTCTTCCGGTTGTAATGGCCTTACCAGCTAATTGGTCGACTCGAGGAGAAGATGGTGAGGGTGGAGAGTCATCTTGAGTGGCAGATGAAGAAGATGACGAAGGTTGCCTCCAATTTGAACGGCGCTTCGTCGGAACAGTTGAACCACCAATGATTGCACGCCTTTTGGGAGCCATTAGATTCGATTGGAATGAGTAATCAAGGGTTTTGAGGGATTTGGAGGGTTTGGAATCAGTTTGGAACGACTTGAAAATGGTTTAGGAGATGATAGAAATCGTTTGGGGTCGACTCCGCCCTTTTTATTTTGACCTAGTTTCACTTAAAGTCGACTCCCAAAAACGAGGTGTCGGTTCCGAACCAAAGAATCTGTCAGCGCCCGAATTAGAGTTGGCTCTACAGAAGCCAGAGTCGGCTCTAATTGCCCAGACAGAACATCAAAATAAGAAGGTGTCGACTCCACAAACTGAAGGTGTCGACTCCACAATAGTTTCAGAGAAAAAATCAAATTTCAAGGATCTGAAACTGATCAAATTAATCATCAAATTCTAGATAAGTGTTCCTTAACAATTGGGGAAACAATAAATCAACTTTCTAGATAAATTTCCTTATTGGACATAGAGGATTTTCAAGAAATTATTGAAGTCTAGATAGTTGTTGTCCTTAAGAGTTTCAGAAAACTATTCTAAAGGATCACAAACTCCTAATTCTCCTTTAAGATAGCAAAATCTCTCCTCACTCAAAGGTTTGGTGAAAATATCAGCTAATTGATCATTAGTATTAATATATTCAAGACAAACATCTTTGTTAGTTACATGTTCTCTAATAAAGTGATGTCTAATTTCAATGTGTTTAGTTCTTGAATGTTGAATTAGATTTTTAGTTAGATTGATAGCACTAGTATTATCACATTTAATAAGTATTTTATCAAGTGTGATACCATAATCTTCAAGTTGTCGCTTAATCCAAAGGATTTGAGCATAGCAACTTCCAGCTGCAACATACTCTGCCTCAGCAGTGGATAATGCAACCGAATTTTGCTTCTTGCTAAACCAAGAGATTAAGTTACTTCCTAAAAGTTGGCATACCCCACTTACTCTTTCTATCTAATTTACAACCAACATAGTCAGAATTAGAATAAGCAATCAATTTTAAGGTTGAGTCTCTAGAATACCATAATCCTACATTTTTAGTTCCATTTAAGTATCTAAAGATTCTTTTAACAGCAAGTAAATGTGATTCTTTAGGATTAGATTGATATCTTGCACATAAGCAGATAGAAAACATGATATCTGGCCTACTTGCAGTTAGATAAAGAAGTGATCCAATCATACCTCTGTAATGCTTCTGATCTACTTTCTTACCTACTTCATCCTTGTCTAGCTTGCATGAGGGACTCATTGGCGTACCAAGAGGTTTAGCAGATTCCATACCAAATTTCTTGAGTATTTCCTTTGTATACTTTGTTTGGTTAATGAAAATTCCCGCTTTCTCTTGTTTGATTTGAAGTCCAAGAAGAAGTTTAGTTCTCCCATCATGCTCATCTCGAATTCTCCCTGTATTAGCTTAGCAAATTCTTGACAAAGGAGATTGTTAGTAGCACCAAATATAATGTCATCAACATAAATTTGAATGATTAATAAATCCTTTCCTTTTCTTTTTAAAAACAAGGTTTTATCAACATTTCCTCTAGAAAAGTCATTTTCAATTAAAAATTTACTTAATCTATCATACCAAGCTTTAGGTGCTTGCTTTAAACCATAAAGTGCTTTGTGTAGTTTGAAACGTGGTTTGGAAATTCATGATCTTCAAACCAGGAGGTTGTTCAACATAAACTTCCTCGTTTATAAAACCATTTAGAAATGCACTTTTAACATCCATTTGAAATAAGTTGAAATTCATATGATGCAAATGCAAGTAGCCTAATGGCTTCTAATCTAGCAATAGGTGCAAAAGTTTCATCAAAATCTATACCTTCTTCTTGATTATATCCTTTTGCAACTAGTCTAGCTTTGTTTCTAATTACTATGCCATTTTCATCCAATTTATTTTTAAATACCCATTTAGATCCTATTATAGGGTGATTTTTAGGTCTTTCAACTAGGGTCCAGACTTGATTTCTAGTGAATTGGTTTAACTCTTCTTGCATTGCTAACATCCAATAACTATCTTTCTCGGCTTCCTCTATAGTCTTAGGTTCTATATGAGATACAAATGCAAGATGATTATTGATATCTCTCATTGATGATCTAGTCCTTACACCTTGAGATGGATCACTATGATTAGGTCTTTAGGATGACCATAAGCATATCTCCAATCTCTAGGTAGATCTTGATCATTTTGAACAGTATCAATACCATTATCCTTAGGTGAGTCATCATCCTTAACTTCAGGTTCTTGATCTGAAGATACATTTAATTTTTCAATATCTCTTTCAATCAAAATGTATCTTCCTCATCATCAATTTTATCTGAACTTGATGCTAAAGACTCATCAAACACTATATGAATGGATTCTTCTACAACTAAGCTTTTCTTATTAAATACTCTATATGCTTTGCTAGATGTAGAATATCCTAGGAAGATACCTTCATCAGACTTTGCGTCAAACTTCCAAGATTATCCTTACCATTGTTATGAATAAAACATTTACAACCAAATGCATGAAAATAACTTAAATTTGGTTTCCTATTGGTCCAAAGTTCATAGGGAGTTTTCTTAAGGATAGGTCTAATTAGGGCTCTATTTAGAATGTAACAAGCTGTGTTTATAGCTTCCGCCCAAAATATTTTGGAAGTTGGCTTTCACATAGCATGGTACGGGCCATGTCTTCTAAAGTCCTATTCTTCCTTTCTACAACTCCATTTTGTTGTGGTGTTCTAGGTGCAGAGAAGTTATGATGTATGCCTTTTTCAAAACAGAATTTTTCAAATAAGTGATTTTCAAATTTAGTTCCATGATCACTTCTAATAGACACTATGGTAGTGTTTTTCTCATTAGTGACTTTCTTAACAAATTTCATGAATATTGAGAAAGTCTCATCTTTGTGAGCCAAAAACATTACCCAAGTGAATCTAGAGTAATCATCTACTATCACTAGACCATATTTCTTTCCTCCTAGACTTGTGGTTCTAGTAGGTCCAAAAAGGTCCATGTGTAGTAGCTCTAGTGGCCTAGTAGTTGAAACAACATTCTTAGATTTGAAAGAAGTTATTGTCTGTTTTCCAAATTGACATGCATCACATATTCGATTATTTTCAAAATTTAGACTAGGAATACCTTTAACTAAATCCATTTTAATAATTTGGAAATTAGGTGTGTGCTTGCATGACCTAATCTACGATGCCATAGCCAACCAATCTCATTCATTTTAGCATTATCAGCAACTAAGCAATGATTACGTGGAGATAAATTACTCAAATCAATTAAGTACACATTGCCATAGCATTTACCAACAAGAATAATGCTATTATCAATGAGATTAGTAACAGTGCAAACAGAAGCTTCAAAGGAAACCTTGAAACCTTTGTTACACAGTTGGCTAATACTTATTAGATTATGTTTAAGTCCATCAACATATAAAATTATCAATATGAGTAGATGGAGTAATTTGAATCTTACCAATACCCATGATATGGCCTTGACCATTTTCACCAAAAGTAACTACTCCACCTCTTTTTGATTCAAGGGTGATGAACTGATCTTTGTCACCCGTCATGTGTCTTGAGCAACCACTGTCCAGGTACCATTTTCTTTTCAGTCTGATGGCTGCAAGACACTCCTGCAAAACATTTATGTCTTAATCTTAGGTACCCAAGCCTTCTTGGGTCCTTCATGGTTAGATGGATTAAAAATTGTTCCTTTGGGAACCCAAATCATCTTTTTCTTTTTATGTGAAGATTTACACATATATGATTTATGTCCTTTGTTCCCACATTTAAAAAAGTAATGTTTAATGATTTTTCAGCATGAACAAAAATGTTCTTCAAAAATTTTTGCTTTTTAAGTGGATTATATCCTAATCCAGCTTGTCAAAACAGCCTTTTGATTTTCTAAAATCATATTAAGTTTGATAGAGCTTAGAGTAAATTTATCAACTATAGGCTTAAGTCTATCAACTTCATTTTTCAAACTTTCTTTTTCTTTTATCAAAAGTTCTTTATCAATAACATGCTTTTCATTTTCTAATGATAGTTTTTGCATTTGAGTTTTCAAATCTTTGTTCTTTGAACTTAGGTTTGCAAAATCATCCATTAGTTCATAAAAAGCACTATGTAATTCATCAAAAGTGAAGTCATCAAGAAAACTCGGACTTACCTCATCATTATCCGCCATGAAGCATAGATTGGCCATTTCACTCTTTTCTTCTTCTTCAGAACTTGTGCTTTCCGAATCGCTCCATGTGGCCATCATTGCCTTCTTTTTGAATCTCCGGGTGTCTTTCTTTAGTTGAGGGCATTCAGATTTAAAGTGACCCGGCTTCTTGCATTCAAAGCAAATAACTTCCTTTTCTTTGCCCTTGTCCTCATCTTTTCTTGCAAAGGGCTTTTTCTTTTCAAACTTCTTCTTCTTCATGAATCTTTTAAATTTTCTTGTGATGAGTGTCATGTCCTCATCATCACTTTCATCTTCGGATTCATGAGGCTCTTCCATATATTCAGAAATCTTAAGAGCCATATTTCTCTTCTTCTTTGACTCATCATCATCAACATGTTGCTTGATTTGAAGCTCATGAGTCATTAAGGATCCCAACAGTTCTTCTAGGGGTAGTGTACTTAGATCCTTTGCCTCTTGTATTGCTGTCACCTTAGCTTTCCAAGTCCTAGGCAAGGAACGCAAGACCTTTCTCACAAGATCAGAATTATCATAAGATTTACCAAGACTTTTTAAACCATTAACTATGTCAGTAAATCTTGTAAACATATCAGCAATAGATTCACATGCATCCATTTTAAACAATTCATATTTATGAACTATCATGTTAATCTTGGATTCCTTGACTTGATTTGTTCCCTCATGGGTAACTTTAAGTCTATCCCAGATTTTCTTAGCAGAAATACAAATAGATATGCGATTGAATTCATTTGCATCTAATTAGCAGTATAAGACATTCATTGCTTTGGCATTGAGTTGTGCCAATTTTCTATCATGTTCATCCCATTCCGTTTCCGGTTTAGGAATCTCCATGCCATTAACTCTAGCAGTGGGTGTGTGTGGTCCATTGACTATAATACTCCATAGATCATAGTCAAGTGCTTGAATGAATATTTTCATTCTAGCCTTCCAATAACCATAGTTAGAACCATTAAATAGGGGTGGTCTATTAGTAGATTGTCCTTCGAAAAAAGATGAATCAGCTTGAGTTGCCATGTGGATTTTGACTCTTAATCGTTAGATCAAATCAAATGAGCACTAGCTCTGATACCAATTGTTGGTCCAGATAGCAACCCAAGAGGGGGGTGAATTGGGTTTTTCAAAAATTAAACTCTTTTGAAAGAAAACCCCTCGGTGGAAATAAAAACTTAGATTCACAGATTTAAAACAAAGCAACTATAAACAGAGAGTTGAAGATAAAGAGACAATCACGGCAAACACAATAGATTTTATAGTGGTTTGGTGTACCTACACCTACGTCCACTCCCAAGTACCTCTTGGGTCCACACTATAATCAAACTGATTACAGCAGAGTTGTTTTGCAAGCTCACAACTCGAACTTGTTGTTTTCCCGGGTGCACAACGAACCCAGCTGGTTTTCAAGGCTCATCAGTACAAAACCTAAAACCACAAGCTAATGCTTGCACAAGGCTAACCGCCTCAACTGAATCAATCACCAGATTGACCCAGCAAATAGTATTTTGATTTTACAAAAGCAAACTGCTCCTTCAATGAACAAATATACAATAATGAAATAATAAATAGAGATTAGGAACCAAAGCCTGATTCGAAGATCTTGGTGGCTTCTTCCTTCTCTTCCTTTGAATGAATCTTCCTTTGAATATGCTCTTGAGGCTCAGAATATTGGAAAAACTAGGGCTCCTTCCTTCTCTTGAAATTTCTTCTAAATAGAACAGCAAAGGCTTGGAATCTCTTTCTCTTCTTTTGGGGAATGAGTATGATCTTTCCTTACAGGTTTTTCCTCTTTTCTTTTCTGATGGATCTCAAGGATTTGCCTCTTTCTTTTCTTTTGAGATTTCTTTTCTCTTTTTTCTCTCTTCTTTCCTCTCTTGTTTTGGGATGCAATCAACCCTCTTCTTATAGATCCGATTAATCTGCAAATAGTGTGAAACTATCCGTTAGAAGCAAGTAAAAAAGGATTAGATCCATAAATAACAATAGCCGTTGGGATTAAAATAGATAAAGATAAAGTTTAGAGTCGTTCTGACAGTTCTAGAGCCGTGTCTGACATTCTGGAGTCGGCTCTGGCTTTTCTGGAGTCAGCTCTAACTCGAAATAATTTAATTCGCTCGATCTAGAGTCATCTCTGACTTTTCTGGGGTCGACACAAAATTCTTCTGGAGTCAACTCTAGAAGTCTGGGAGTCGACTCTAGGTCGTGGCCTGAAAATCCATCGTTCTGTTGTTTCTGATAGAGTCGGCTCTCACAGTCCCGGAGTCGACTCTAAGTCTGTGCCATTTTTTGGAGTCGGCTCTGTGATTCCATGTGTCGACTCTAATGTCTGCAGTCTTACCTTAACATTAGATTCAAAACAGAACTTGATTTTCCTTCTTGATTTTGATCATCAAATAGACTTATAATCTGAAAAACTTAATCAAAATCATTACTAACATCAAATGTTATACTCAAATAGTTTTGTTAATCATCAAAATCCTCAATTGGGTCAACAACCTCATTAAGGGGGAGCTTAACTATGAGAACTCTCACTAATTAATCATGCATATACTCAATGTTTTTACCATCATCAAAAAGGGGGAGATTGTTAACCCAATTATTGATTTTGATGATTAACAAAAGCCATGAGTATATTTCTTATGTTTCTAATAAATTTGATAAGTATTTCAGGAATTAAGATTGGTTATTCATCAATAGGTTACTTAGAAAGTCAGTTTCAAGTTAAATTTAAATGGAATTTATGTAAGTTCAGAACTTGGAGCCGACACCCTAAATCTTCGGAGCCGACTCCAGAGAGTATCAGAACAGTGTTGATTTTCGGCACGCTTCGGAGCCGACACCTAAATTTCTAGAGCAGACACATGAAAAGTTGGAGTCGACACCTGTAGAGTGTGGAGCCGACTCCAGACCAGTTACAGAGAGTGATGTTTTGGGACACTGGTGGAGCCGACACCTTCAGAAAGTTGGAGCCGACTCCAGATCACGCCAAGCCGATACTTCAAAATCTTGGAGCCGACACCTTGAGAGACCATTTATTACTATTTTTAGGATCCCAATTTGGAGCCGACACCTGAAGACCTGGAGCCGACACCTCCACGTCAGAAATGGATTTTTCAAGTTTTCAACGGATATAATTTTCTTACCTAATCTTTAACGGATATATTTTCTTTTGGTAAGGTACATCCATGGACAACTCTAACGGCTATTTTTCACCTACTCATGGATTGAAATGCCTATAAAATAGGATGGAATCGTTTGAAAAAAAAAAATAACGAAAAAACAGTGAAATGAAAAGAAAAAAGGAGAAATAAAAAATCCTTCTTCAAGAAATTTTTCTGAGCCAAAGCCTATCCACTATTAAGAGTTAGAAGAGGAATCCAAAAGAGCCAAAAGAACTATTTTAAAGGATTTTCCTAGTTTTGAAGAAGGAGAAGAGCCCTAAATCTTCAACCGTTTCTTCACCAAAATCTCTTCAAGTGCTCTAATTCCATTCAATACAAAAGAGAAGGAGAAGAGAAGAAAAGCTCAAGCCCTACATTGCTTCAGAAATCAGGCTTTTCTATTCTCATTTACTTACATTGCTCATTTGCTCAATTAAGGAGCGGTTATTGTTGTAAACTTTTAATTGATTTGCTGTTTGTCTAATTCAATCACGGGATTGAATTAGTTGAGGTTGTTAACCTCGGGGTAAGCTAAGTGTAGCTTACGTTGGGTTTCGTGCTGGTGAGCCCGAAAAAACTAGCTGGGTTCGTTGTGACCCTGGGAAAATAATAAGTTTGAGTTGTGAGCTTGCAAAATAACTCGACTGTAATCAAGTGGATTATAGTGTGGACCCAAGTGCTGCTTGGGAGTGGACATAGGTGTTGGATATACCGAACCACTATAAAATCTTTGTGTTTGCCATGCTTTGTCTCTTTCTCTCTATCTCATTTATTTGTGCTTAGCATTTTTCTATACATTGTACTCAAGCACTTTATATCAAAGCACATAGTTTTAAAGTGTTAAAATTTTAAAGAATCCAATTCATCTCTCCCTTTTGAGTTGCCATCTGGGCCAACACGAGGCCATGCAGAGGGCCCAGGAAGCCAAGGAGAGGGCTGCATCGGCTGAGCTGGCGGAGGCTGAGTCTGTGGAGCACTTCAAAAGCTCCACCGCTTTTGCTGAGGAGGTCGCAGAGGGCTCCGTTGAGGCATACCATCAGGGCTTCCGCGATGGCAAGGAGAAGGCCGCGTGAGTCTCAAGAATCGCTGACCTCCGGGACCTTGAGCTAGAAGATGACGACGAGCCAAAGGATGCCCCGGTCGACGGGTTAGCACCAGCGGATGCTTGAGAGCCCCTCCTGACGGATTTTGCTTTCTTTTTGTCTAAGTCCGACTTAGGTCGGCATTTTGTAAAACAATCAAAGTAATAAGATCTTTTGCTTATTGAAATGTGTTTGACTTAAATCTTCCTCGGCTCGCTGATGTAGGACTCCTAGGGGCTGCGTCGGCGTCGAGGAGTAGCGTCTGCCCGCCCGCCACGAGCGAATCCACGACTTAGCTGCTACGTAGGGCCAGACCCTAGTAGGAGCACCGAGGTTGGACTTAGGGTCGAGCTGGTATCGGAAAGTTGAGTACCGATGGTACATCGGCCTTCGGTGATAATAGTACATCGATCTTGAGGTGTCGAGTTGGCCTTGGGCTTTTGAGTACCGATGGAACATTGGCCTTCGGTGCCGATGGTACATCGATCTTGAAGTGTCGAGCTAGCCTCGGACTTTTTGATGCCAGTGGTACACCGGTCTTCGGTGCCGATGGTACATCGGTCTTGAGGTACCGAGCTAGCCTTGGGCTTTTGAGTACCGATGGAACATCAACTTCGGTGCTGATGGTACATCGATCTTGAGGTGCCGAGCTGGCCTCAGGCTTTTGAGTACCGATGGAACATCGGCCTTCGGTATTGATGGTACATCAGTCTTGAAGTGTCGAGCTGGCCTCGGGCTTTTTGGTGCCAGTGGTATACCGGTCTTCGGTGCTGATGTTACATCGATCTTGAGGTGCCAAGCTGGCCTCGGGCTTTTGAGTACCGATGGAACATCAGCCTTCGGTGCCGATGGTACATCGGTCTTGAGGTGTCGAGCTGGCTTCGGGCTTTTGAGTACCGATGGAACATTGGCCTTCGGTGTCGATGGTACATCGGTCTTAAAGTGTCGAGCTAGCCTTGGGCTTTTTGGTGCTTGTAGTACACCGATCTTCGATGCTGATGGTACATCGGTCTTGAGGTGCCGAGCTAGCCTCAGGCTTTTGAGTACCGATGGAACATTGGCCTTCGGTGCCGATGGTACATCGGTCTTGAGGTGCCGAGCTGGCCTCGGGCTTTTTAGTACCGATGGAACATCGGCCTTCGGTATCAATGGTACATCGGTCTTGAAGTGCTGAGCTAGCCTCGGGCTTTTTGGTGCCGGTAGTACACCGGTCTTCGGTGCCGATGGTACATCGATCTTGAGGTGCCGAGTTGGCCTTGGGCTTTTGAGTACCGATGGAACATCGTCCTTCGGTGCTGATGGTTCATCGGTCTTGAGGTACCGAGCTGGCCTCAGGCTTTTTAATACTGATGGAACATCGACCTTCGGTGCCGATGGTACATCGATCTAAAAGTGCCGAGATGGCCTCAGGCTTTTTGGTGCTGGTGGTACATCGGTCTTCGGTGCCGATGGTACATCGGTCTTGAGGTGCCGAGCTGGCCTCGAGCTTTTGAGTACCGATGGAATATCGGCCTTTGGTGCAAATGGTACATCGGTCTTGAAGTGCCAAGCTGGCCTCGGGCTTTTGAGTACCGATGGAACATCGGCCTTCGGTGCCGATGGTACATCAGTCTTGAGGTGACGAGCTGGCCTCGAGCTTTTTGGTGCCGGTGGTACACTGGCCTTTGGTGCTAATGGTACATCGATTTTGAGGTGCCGAGCTGGCCTCGGGCTTTTGAGTACCGATAGAACATCAGCCTTCAGTGCCGATGGTACATCGATCTTGAGGTGTCGAGCTGGCCTCGGGCTTTTTAGTACCGATGGAACATCGGTCTTCGGTATCAATGGTACATCGATCTTAAAGTGCCGACCTGGCCTCGGCTTTTTGGTGCCGATGGTACACCGATCTTCGGTACTGATGGTACATCGGTCTTGAGGTACCGAGCTAGCCTCGAGCTTTTGAGTACCGATGGAACATTGGCCTTCGGTGCTGATGGTACATTGGTCTTGAAGTGCCAAGCTGACCTCGGGCTTTTGAGTACCGATGGAACATCGGCCTTCGGTGCCAATGGTACATCGGTCTTGAGGTGCCGAGCTGGCCTCGGGCTTTTTAGTACCGATGGAACATCGGCCTTCGATGCCGATGGTACATTAGTCTTGAAGTGCCAAGCTGGCCTCAAGCTTTTTAGTGCCTATGGTACACCAGTCTTCGATGCCGATGGTACATCAGTCTTGAGGTGCTGAGCTGGCCTCGGGCTTTTGAGTACCGATGGAACATCAGCATTCGATGCCAATGGTACATCGGTCTTGAAGTGCCGAGCTGGCCTCGAGCTTTTGAGTACCGATGGAACATCGACCTTCGATGCCAATGGTACATCGGTCTTGAGGTATCGAGCTGGCATTGGGCTTTTTGATGCCAGTAGTACACCGGCCTTTGGTGCCGATGGTACATCGGTCTTGAGGTGCCGAGCTGGCCTCGGGCTTTTGCTGAAAAGATGCGTTACTCGAACGTGTTTTTATTAATATAGAACGCGGGGTAGGAGCCCGAAAGAATGCTAATGCACAACTCAAGGTAGAGAAGGGGTACATTACTGATAATACCGATGGAGGTTGTCGGAGTTCCAGGTCTATGGGGGCGGCTTCCCATCTAGCTCTTCGATTCTGTACGCTCCATGATGGAGGGCTTCGATGACTCGGTAGGGTCCTTCACAATTTGGCGACAACTTGCCTCCTTCCATCGGCTTTGAATCTTTGGCCCGTCTGAGGACTAGGTCCCTCGACAGGAATGTCCTGGGGCGGACACGGGCATTGTAGAACCTAGCCGTTCGCTATCGGGAGGTGGCCTTTCGGAGTCGCGCTCAATCATGAATCTCTTCCACAAGATCAAGGTTGGCTCGCAACTGGTTTGAGTTATCCTCCGCACTGCATGACTCCGTCCGGGGGTTTGGGGCACCTATCTCCATAGGGATGACAGCTTCAGATCTGAAGACGAGGCTGAAGGGAGTCTCTCCGGTGGGGGCTCGCGGCGTCATGTGGTAGGCCCACAGCACATTGGAGAGCTCCTCCACTCACATTCCTTTGAAGTCATCCAGTCGTGCTCTAAGTCCTTGGAGGATAATGCGGTTGGTCACCTCGGCTGCGCCATTGGTCTAGGGGTGTTCGACAGAGGTGAACCGCTGATGAATGCCTAGCTTGGCGCAGAATCCTCTAAAGGGTGCGCTGTCGAACTGCCAGCCATTGTCGATGATGAGGGTATGCGATAGTCCGAACCGGCAGATTATAGACTTTCAGAAAAAGGATCTCACCTTGCCCTCGGTGATCTTGGCCAGCACCTCGGTCTCGATCCATTTGGTGAAGTGATCGACGACTACCAACAGGAACTTGCGTTGATCGGAGGCCGGAGGAAATGGTCCTAGGATGTCCATCCCCATTGAGCAAAAGGCCAGGGGGCTCAGCTGAGAGGTCTGCTGCCGCTGGATGTTGGCATGACACTGGCAGCTATCACACCTCCTAACAAGTTCGGCGGCATCCTCCCTCATTGTCAGCCAGTAGTACCCTTACCGCAGGGCTTTATATGCCTGAGCTCTACCCCCCAGATGACTTCCGCAAATGCCTTCATGGATCTCCCACAGGATGTAATCAGCTTCCGTGGGGCTAACACACTGAAGGACCGGGTATGAGAATGACCTTCGGTAGAGTCACCCGTCTATTATTAAAAACTTTGGAGTACGCTACTTGAGTTGTCTGACCTCAGCTGGGTCTTCAGGGAGGGCGCCATCGGTAAGATATCGGATATAGCATCCATCCAATAGGGTTCTTATGCGACCGGCAGGGCTTCTCCTGTGGCTTCAATGCTTGGGATCTGTAGATGCTCCACATACGTTCTTCCCAAGGTCCCGTTGGCCGAAGTGGCCAAGCGGGACAGTGCATCAGCCCTGACATTCTCTTCCCTGGGAATGTAATTGACACGGAAGTAAGCAAAATGGGAGGCCTGGGATGGAACCTTGCTCAAGTAACGGGACATGGTTGGATCTCTGGCTTCATACTCCCCAGCAACTTGCCCAGAGACAAGCTGAGTGTTGGGGAGATTGTTGAGAAATTGTTTCCCCAATTTTATTGATTTTGATGATTACCAAAAGCCATGAGTATATTAAAAGATGCAATGAATTTATTTACATGAGCAATGAATTTATTTCTCATAATCAATGAGTATGTTAAGTATGACTATAATCAATTGGAAAGTATCTTCAAGCTCCATGTTTAAGCTTTCAAAAAGAAATTTTTATACTTCATATTTCAATCAATGAGTTTTTGGAACATATCTTGAATTGATTCTTAATGTCAAATTTATTATATTCAAGTCAAAAATTGATTTAAAATTAATCTGGAATGAATTTCAAAGTCAATCAGAAAATTCTCTGATTTTTGATACGTTCCGGAGCCGACTCTAGAGTTTCAGAGTCGACTCCACTCAGTATACAGAGATTCCTGATTTTTTCGAGTCGACCCCTGTGATTTCAAGAGTCGACCCCCGATATTGTCGAGCCGACTCCATGACTGTAAGAGTCGACTCTGCTCAGACTCCAGAGAGTTATTTTTCTGAGCACTTCTCGAGTCGACCCCTTGCTTTTCATGAGTCGACCCCCGACTGTCAGGAGCCGACACCTTATTTTTCTTGAGTCGACCCCTTAACTATCTGAATGTTTCTATTTTTGGCATCGCGTCTTCGAGCCGACTCGCCTAAAGTTGGAGCCGACTCCAACAAATCTGGGCGTGACTTTTTCTGAATGCCAACTCAGCGCCAACGGTAATATTTTTCAATAACGGCTATATTTCTTTGTTTCTAACGGCTATATTTTTGCAGAGTCTATAAATAGAGAGGCCGTTTTCAAATCAATAGATATATAGATCAAGAGAGAAAAAGAAAAATCTTTCAGAAAGAGAAAAAACAGAGCGTCATTTGAAAAATCCGAGATTCAAAAATAGAGTGAAAGAGAAGGAGTGAAATCAAAGGAGACTTCATCTGTGCTCAAGTTCATCAATCCAAGAAAGTCTAGAAGAAAATCCAAGAGCCATTCAAGATCAAATCAAGAGATTTTCAACATTCAAAGAAAGGGAGAAAAAGTTCAAATCAACTCCAACATTCAATCCGTGAAGAATCTGAGCTGAGGCCCGATTCCACACTTCAAAGGAGTTGAGGAAAGAAGAAAAGAAAAAAGCCTGCACTCAAATCAATCTAAACAGGCCCTTCTAAACTTTGCTTTTATTTTGAAATATCTGCTCAAAAGGAGCTGTTTTGTATAAACTCATATTTTTATCTTGTGGTTTGCTAATTCAATCAGTGGATTGAATTAGTGGAGGTAGTTTACCTCGGCACAAGCTAAGGATAGCTTGTGTGTTGGGTTTTGTGCTGGTGAGCCCGTGTAAAACCGGCTGGGTTCGTTGTGATCCCGAAAAAACAACAAGTTTGGGTTGTGAGCTTGTAAAACAACTCGACTGTAATCGAGGAGATTATAGTGTGGACCCAAGTGGAGCTTGGGAGTGGACGTAGGTGTTGGATACACCGAACCACTATAAAATCTTTGTGTTTGCCGTGCTTATTTATCTCTCTCTCTTGCTATTGTGCTTTAACTTGAATTAATTGTTATATCCTCTCATCAATAGTTTAAATTATTTTAAAAGGCTTAATTTTTAAAGAACCCAATTCACCCCCCCCTCTTGGGTTGCCATCTGGGCCAACAATTGGTATCAGAGCTTGTGCTCATTTGTTTTTGATTGATCACACGATCAAGAGCGAAAGATCCAAATGGCAACACAAGCCAGCTCAGTTTTGCTGAGGGCCATTCCACAAATAGACCACCCTTATTTAATGGTTCCAACTATTCATATTGGAAAGCAAGAATGAGGATATTCATTCAAGCTTCAGATTATGAATTATGGAGTGTCATAATTAATGGACCTAGTACACCCACACACTTAGTTGATGGTTCTATAGTTCCTAAGCCCGAAAGGGATTGGAATGAAAATGATAGGAAGATGGCTCAGCTTAATGCAAAAGCCATGAATGTTTTATATTGTTCTCTTGATGCTAATGAATTTAATCGTATCTCTACCTGTAATTCCGCTAAAGAGATATGGGATAGATTAGAGGTTACCCATGAGGGAACCAACCAAGTTAAAGAATCTAAGATTAATATACTTGTGCATAAATATGAATTGTTTAGCATGGAACAATCTGAAACCATAACATGCATGTATACTAGATTTACTGATATTGTTAATGGTTTGAAGAGTCTTGGAAAAACCTATACTAATGCTGAATTGGTTCGCAAAATTCTTAGGTCATTACCAAGATCATGGGAAGCCAAAATGACAGCCATTCAAGAAGCCAAAGACCTAAACACTCTACCTTTGGAAGAGCTTCTTGGATCTCTTATGACCCATGAATTGACAATGAAGCAACATGTGGAGGAGGATAGCAAAAAGAAGAAGACAATTGCCCTCAAGGCTGCAAAAGTTGAAGATAGCAGCAGCGATGATGAGGATGATGATGAAGACACAGCTCTTCTAGCAAGAAAGTTTAAGAAATTTATGAGGAGAAAGAAACCCTTCCACAAAAGAAATTTGGAAATAAGATGGAAGGAGAAAAGGAAAAAGATAAGGACAAGGACAAAGAGAAAGACCCCTTGATCTGTTATGAATGTAAGAAACCGGGCATTATAGATATGATTGTCCGCAATTGAAAAAGACTTTCAAGAAAAAGAAGAAAGCGTATGTTGCAACTTGGAGCGACAGTGATGAATCTTCTTCCGAAGAAGAAGAACAAAAAGAGGTTGCCAACATTTGTTTTATGGCGAATGACGACGACGAGGTAAGTTCTGAAAACCCTTGTGATGATTTTGCTTTTGATGAATTATTTGAAGCCTTCAATGAACTTGTAGATGATTTTAAGATTTTGAAAAAGAAATATAAATCTCTGAAAACTGAAAACATAAACTTAATTAAAGAGAAAAATGAAGTGATGCTTGCAATTAAAGATTTAAAAGGTAAAAAGGAAATGTTTCTTAAAGAAAAGGATGATTTTACTCATGAAATTAATATACTAAAATCTGAAAACGAAAATCTAATAAAAGATTTGAAAAAGCAAATGCAAACTCTATCTTTGGAAAATGAACAGCACATTGTAGAAAATGAATTTCTAAAGAAAGAAGTTAAAAAATACAAAGATATTGTTGATAAATTCACCTTAAGTTCTACTAAACTAAACATGATTTTAGATAGTCAAAAAGCAGTTTTTGATAAGGCTGGATTAGGATATAATACATTTAGAAAACAAAAATCTTTGAAAAACATTTTTGTACGTGCTAGCCAAAGTAACATCACTTGTTTTAAATGCAATTTAAAAGGGCATAAATCATTTGAATGTAATTTACAAAACCAAATAAGAATTTAAATTTTAAAGGGAAGAAAATATGGGTTCCGAAAGGAACAATATTTGTTGCTACTAACCATGAAGGACCCAAGAAAGCTTGGGTACCTAAACATAAAGTTTGATTTCATTGCAGGAATGTCTTGTGGCCAAGAGATCAAAGAGAAAGTGGTATCTTGATAGTGGCTGCTCAAGACATATGACGGGTGACAAAGAAGAATTCATCACCCTTGAAGAAAAGAAAGGAGGAGTTGTTACGTTCGGTGATAATGGTAAAGGTCAGATTATGGGCCTTGGTAAAATCCGTATAACTCCATCCACTTTTATAGATAATGTACTTTATGTTGATGGTTTGAAGCATAACTTAATTAGTATAAGCCAATTGTGCGATAAAGATTTTAAAGTATCATTTGAAACTTCTTTCTGCACAGTATCTAATTCCATTGATAATAGCATTGTATTTACTGGTTATAGACATGGCAATGTTTACTTGGTTGATCTAGATAAATTATCTATGAGTGATCATTGCTTAATTGCTGATAATGCTAATATGAATGAAATTGGATGGTTATGGCATCGTAGATTAGGTCATGCAAGCACACACCTAATTTCAAAACTAATTAAAATGGACTTAGTTAAAGGGCTACCTAAAATAGATTTTGAAAACAACAAAATATGTGATGCATGTCAATTTGGAAAACAAACAAGAAGTTCTTTCAAATCTAAAAATGTTGTTTCAACTTCTAGGCCATTAGAGCTACTTCACATGGACCTTTTTGGACCAACTAGAACCACAAGTCTAGGAGGAAAGAAATATGGTCTTGTGATTGTAGATGATTACTCTAGATACACTTGGGTATTGTTTTTAGCTCACAAAGATGAGACTTTCTCGATATTCCTGAAATTCTTTAAGAAAGTCACAAATGAGAAAAACACTACCATAGTGTCTCTAAGAAGTGATCATGGAACTGAATTTGAAAATCACCTATTTGAAAATTTTTGTGCTGAAAATGGTATTAATCATAATTTTTCTGCACCTAGGACCCCACAACAAAATGGTGTTGTAGAAAGGAAAAATAGGACTTTAGAAGACATGGCCCGTACCATGCTATGTGAAAGCAACCTACCAAAGTATTTTGGGCGGAAGCTATAAACACGGCATGTTACATTTTAAATAGAGCCCTAATAAGACCAATACTTAAGAAAACACCTTATGAACTATGGCAAAACAGAAAACCTAATATTAGATATTTTCATGCATTTGGTTGTAAATGCTTTGTTCATAATAATGGTAAAAAATTTAGGCAAATTTGATGCTAAATCTGATGAAGGAATATTCTTAGGATATTCAACAACTAGTAAAGCATATAGAGTATTTAACAAGAAAACTTTAGTTGTTGAAGAATCCATTCATGTAGTTTTTGATGAATCTTTAGCAACTCGTTCCGAAAAGTTTGATGATGAGGAAGATACAAACATAATTGAGAAAGATCTTGAAAAATTAAATATTGATGTATCTTCAGATCATGAGCAAGAAGCTAAAGATAATGATTCACCTAAGGATGATGATACTAACTAATCATAATGATATGGATCTTCCTAGAGATTGGAGATACGCTTATAGTCACCCTAAGGAATTGATTATAGGTGATCCATCTCAAGGAATAAGAACTAGATCATCTATGAGAAATATTAGTAATCATCTTGCATTTGTATCACAAATTGAACCTAAAACTATTGAAGAAGCTGAAAAAGATAATAATTGGATGTTAGCTATGCAAGAAGAATTAAATCAATTTACTAGAAATAATGTATGGACATTAGTAGAAAGACCTAAAGATCATTCTGTTATAGGATCAAAATGGGTATTTAGAAATAAACTAGATGAAAATGGCATAGTAATTAGAAACAAAGCTAGATTAGTTGCAAAAGGATATAATCAAGAAGAAGGTATTGATTTTGATGAAACCTTTGCACCAGTAGCTAGATTAGAAGCCATTAGACTATTACTTGCATTTGCATGTCACATGAATTTCAACTTATTTCAAATGGATGTAAAAAGTGCTTTTTTAAATGGATTTATAAATGAAGAAGTGTATGTAGAACAACCACCAGGTTTTGAAGATCATGAATTTTCAAATCACGTTTTTAAATTGCACAAAGCATTATATGGTTTGAAACAAGCACCTAGAGCATGGTATGATAGATTAAGTAAATTCTTAATTGAAAATGATTTTATAAGAGGAAATGTAGATAAAACATTATTTTTGAAAAGAAAAGTAAAGATTTATTAGTAGTTCAAATATATGTTGATGATATTATTTTTGGTGCTACTAACAATCTTCTATGTCAAGAATTTGCTAAGTTGATGCAGGGTGAGTTTGAAATGAGCATGATGGGAGAACTCAACTTCTTCCTTGGACTCCAAATCAAACAAGAAAAGGAAGGGATTTTCATCAACCAAACCAAGTACACAAGGAACTACTCAAAAAGTTTGGTATGGATTCAATGAAACCCCTTGGAACTCCAATGAGTCCTTCATGCAAATTAGACAAAGATGAGGAAGGTAAGAAAGTTGATCAAAAGTATATCGAGGTATAATCGGATCTCTACTCTACTTAACTGCAAGTAGACCTGATATAATGTTCTCTGTTTGTCTATGTGCTAGATTTCAATCAGAACCTAAAGAATCTCACTTAATTGCTGTTAAAAGAATACTAAGATACTTAAATGGAACAAAAAATGTAGGCTTATGGTATTCTAGAGACTCAACATTGAACTTAATTGCATATTCTGATTCTGATTATGCTGGATGTAAGTTAGATAGGAAAAGCACAAGTGGTGCATGCCAATTCTTAGGAAGTAACTTAATCTCATGGTTTAGCAAAAAGCAAAATTCAGTTGCATTATCAACTACTGAAGCTGAATATGTTGCAGCTGGAAGTTGCTGTGCTCAAATCCTATGGATTAAGCGACAACTTGAAGACTATGGTATCACACTTGACAAAACACCTATAAAATGTGACAATACAAGTGCAATTAATCTAACAAAAAATCCAATTCAACATTCTAGACAAAACACATAGAAATTAGATATCATTTTATTAGAGAACATGTAACGAATGGAGAAATATGTCTTGATTATGTTAATACTGAAGATCAATTAGCTGATATATTTACAAAACCCTTGAGTGAAGAAAGATTCTGTTATCTTAGAGGAGAGTTAGGGATTTGTGATCCATTAGAATGAATTTGAAACCCCTAAGAAAAATTATCTAGAACTCTTTCTATCTCTTTCTTTCAAATCCCTGATCTTTAAGGAAATCTTATCTAGAATTCATATCTAATTGATCTATTAAAATCCAATGATTTTTTATCAATTTTATGATCAATATCCGGACACATTTCAGATTCTCTGAAACTTTATGTTTTTGCTCTGAAATGGTCTCGGAGCCGACTCGGTCAGTATCGGAGTCGACTCCATGTTTCTGCTGAAACTCTGGAGCCGACCCCATCTCTGTGCGAGTCGACTCCACTTCGGGATAGGTTTCTGTGACTACCCGGAGTCGACCCACACTTTGCGGGAGCCGACTCGAAGTGGTCCCAGGTCGATTTATCTAGGGCAGAGTCGACTCCTCGTTCACTTCTATCTTCTCAAATCATCAAATACTCTCTCCAAAATTTTTCCCAACCTACCAAATCCTTAGAAATCCTTGATTAACCTTTCCACTAAATCAAATGGCTCCTAAAACCCGTGGTTCTAGCCTTGGAGCGGCCGGGATGAAGAAGGAAGAAGACTGTGAGGCGTCCCGCTCGCGAACCCTCTCCGAGCATGGATTCCACCTCATCCTCTTCAACTCCGAGTGCTTCTCCTACTACGGCCACATCTCAGGTAGACCGTCTAGCCGATAGAGTGATTACAACCGGGAGAAAGGTTGATTTTGAACTATTTGAGGCAGAAGGTTTTCTTGTGGGGAGACAGTTAATTGAAATGGGATGGGAGAAAATGTTCTTAGATTGTCCAACCTACCCAGCCCTGGTTAAAGAATTTTATAAAAATCTGTCAAGAGGAGATAATGGATTGGTCAGCATCATTAGAGGAAATAGAATAAATGTGACAGTGGATTTACTCTCAAGACTTTTGGAACTTCCAGTGTCTGGTACTTCTACTTTTTCACCTGATGATAGGAGCCCAGCTCTATCAAGATTGTTAAATAAAGAAATTGTTGGTTTTGAAGAAGTCCATGCAAATCAACTATCCTTGGAATTAAGACTTCTCCATAACATTTGTAGTAGGATTCTATTCCCTAAGATTGGGAGATTTGATTATGTTTCTGAGAGAGATATTTTTGTATGGATGCTATAGTGACTGGAAGACCTATCAATCTTCCGAGCATGATAATTTGGTACATTGCTGACTGTGGGAGCAAGAGGAAATCTAGTCTACCCTATGGCATGATATTAACTAAGATCTTTCAAAGCCAAGGGATAATCATTTCCGATAGTGAGCCAATGAGAAATTTGAGACACACTGATTACTATAGTTGGCTACTATTCATAGAATGGGATTTGTGAAGAAGGATGGTAGATGGGAAAGGAAAAGTATGTTGGAAGATAGAGCCGCTGATGTTGAGGCACCTGGACCTTCAGTTAGACATTCATCTCCTGTACCTCCTAGCTCTTCTGTTCCAGTTCCGGCCCCTTCTCCTGCTCCGATGGTTGATCAGTCATCTTCTTCATCAGTCGGTTTTTCAGATCTTCAGTTAATGCAGCTCAAGAGTCTTCTTGATGATCAGAGGATAAATTGAAGACTGAGTTTGACAATAAATTCATGAATCTTAAAGAAACTCTCTATTCATTAGATGATCGGATCACCAAGATTGAATCTACTCTTAGCTCCTCTACTGAGTCTTTAAGTGGTGATTTAAAGAATATTTTTGAAGAACTTAAAGACATTTGTGGAGATGGTGAGACTTATGCAAAGTGCAATGCCGAACTTCAAGACAAGATTTTAACTGCTTGTACTTTTGTGGATGAAAGACTGAAGATTATGTTAAGCTTCAAACTGATGGAATGAAGAACATTATAGATCACTTAACAAGGATTGTAAGGACACATTTTTGATGTAATAGATGTTTAGTCTTTGCAATGTAATGAAATTTATATTATGTTTACATTTTGATACAATGATGTAATGAAAAGTCAGTTTTGAATGTTCAATGAAGTCTGAGTTTGAATGTACTTCTCCTATTTATCAATGAATCTCAGTTCTTGTTAAAGCATATCTTAAATCATGAATGTGATTATGTTTGATGCTTCTCTACCTTTTTGTTGATAACAAAAAAGGGGGAGAGTTTTATACATACTGTATATGCATGGGAGAAATTAAACGAATGTTATTGTATATGCATATAATAAATAATTGAATGAGAGAAAGGGAGTAATAATTAAACATTACACATACAGTGAATGAATGAAAAAGCAATTTAGATGAAAAGCTGAATTTTGACATTAAATGTGTATGAGCTTAAATTGAATGAATGGATATTTATTTGAGTTTCATAGGGGGAGCTACCTCATTCAGGGGGAGCCTAACTATGAAAATAAAATAAATTCTTTAATTAATCATGCATATACTCAATGTTTTTGTCATCATCAAAAAGGGGAGATTGTTGGGGAGATTGTTGAGAAATTGTTGCCCCAATCTTATTGATTTTGATGATTACCAAAAGCCATGAGTATATTAAAAGATGCAATGAATTTATTTACATGAGCAATGAATTTATTTAGATAATCAATGAGTATGTTAAGTATGACTTTAATCAATTGGAAAGTAGCTTCAAGCTCCATGTTTAAGCTTTCAAAAAGAAATTTTTATACTTCATATCTCAATCAATGAGTTTTTGGAACATTCTTGAATTGATTCCTAATGACAATTTAATTGTATTCAAGTCAAAAAATTGATTTAAAATGAATCTGGAATGAATTTAAAGTCAATCAGAAATTACTCTAATTTTTGATACGTTCCGGAGCCGACTCTAGAGTTTCAGAGTCGACTCCACTCAGTAT
>UESW01004300.1:36730-184286 GCA_900491605.1 Calamus simplicifolius
TAATTATCCTCTAATATAACAAAATCTCTCTTCACTAAGGGTTTTTGTAAAAATGTCAGCTAATTGTTCACCAGTACAAACATAATCAAGACAAATTTCATTATTAGCTACATGTTCTTTAAAAAAATGATATCTAATTTCAATGTATTTAGTTCTTGAATGTTGGATTGGATTCTTAGTTAAATTGATTGCACTAGGGTTATCACATCAATTGGTGTTTTATCAAGTGTTATACCATAATCTTTAAGTTGTCGCTTAATCCAAAGAATTTGAGCACAGCAACTTCTAGCTGCAACATATTCAGCTTCAGTAGTTGATAATGCAACCAAATTTTACTTTTTGCTAAACCAAGAGATTAAGTTACTTCCTAAAAATTGGCATGCACCACTTGTACTCTTTCTATTTAATTTACAACCAGCATAATCAGAATCAGTATAAGCAATCAAATTTAACGTTGAGTCTCTAGAATACCATAATCCTGCATTTTTAGTTCCATTTAGATATCTAAGTATTCTCTTTACTGCAATTAAGTGAGATTCTTTAGGTTCATATTGATATCATGCACATAAGCATACTGCAAACATGATATCTGGTCTACTAGCTGTTAAATAAAGTAGTGAACCGATCATACCTCTATAATGCTTTTGATCAACATGATATCTGCAAACATGATAACTTGCATGAAGGACTCATTGGTGTTCTGAGAGGTTTGACTTGTTCCATACCAAACTTCTTGAGAATTTCTTTTGTATACTTTGTTTGGTTAATAAGATTCTCTCTCTTTCTTGTTTGATTTGGAGTCCAAGGAAGAAGTTGAGTTCTTCCATCATACTCATCTCGAATTCACCCTGCATTAACTTAGCAAATTCTTGACACAAAAGATTGTTAGTAGCACCGAATACAATATCATCTACATAAATTTGTACTACCAATAAATATTTATCTTTTCTTTTCAAAAATAGGATGTTATCAACATTTCCTCTAGAAAAATTATTTTAAATTAGAAATTTACTTAATCTATCATATCAATCCCTAGGTGCTTGTTTTAAACCATATAGTGCTTTGTGTAATTTAAAAACATGCTTTAAAATTCATGATCTTCAAAACCTAGGGGTTATTCTACATAAACTTCCTCATTTATAAAACCATTTAAAAATGCACTTTTAGCATCCATTTGAAATAAGTTAATATTCATATGACATGCAAATGCAAGTAATAGTCTAATTGCTTCTAATCTAGCTACAGGTGCAAAAGTTTCATCAAAATCAATTTCTTCTTCTTGATTATATCCTTTTGCAACTAATCTAGCTTTATTTTTGATTACTATGCCATTTTCATCTAATTTATTTCTAAATACCCATTTAGATCCTATTACAGAATGACCTTGGGTCTATCAACTAAGGACCATACATTATTCCTAGTAAATTGATTTAATTCCTCTTGCATAGCTAACATCCAATTACTATCTTTTTTAGCTTCTTCGATAGTTTTAGGTTCAATTTGAGATACAAATGCAAGATGATTATTGATGTTCTTCATTGATAATCTAGTTCTTACTCCTTGAGATGGATCACTTATGATTAAATCCTTAGGATGACCATAAGCATATCTCCAATCTCTAGGCATATCTACATCATTACGAGTAGTATCGATAACATCAGCTCTAGAGAATCATTATCTTTAGCTTCTTGTTCATGGTCTGAAGATACATCTATATCTAATTTTTCAATATCTCTTTCAAGCAAATTTGTATCTTCCTCATCATTAATCTTTTCTAAACTTGATGCTAAAGACTCATCAAAAACTACACTAATAGATTCTTCTACAATTAAGTTCCTCTTGTTAAATACTCTATAGGCTTTACTAGATGTTGAATATCCTAAGAATATGCCTTCATTAGATTTTGCATTAAACTTCCCAAGATTGTCTTTACCATTATTATGAATAAAACATTTACAACCAAATGCATAAAACTAACCTATGTTTGGTTTTCTATCATGCCAAGGATTGGTCTAATTAAAGCTCTATTTAGGATGTAACATGCCGTGTTTATGGCTTCCGCCCAAAAGTATTTTGGAAGTTGGCTTTCATATAGCATGGTACGGGCCATGTCTTTTTAATGTTCTATTTTTCCTTTCTACAACTCCGTTGTGTTGTGTGTTCTAGGTGCAGAAAAATTATGATGAATGCCATTTTCAATACAAAATTTTAAATTGATGATTTTTAAATTCTGTTCCATGATCACTTCTAAGAGACACTATGGTGTTATTTTTCTCATTTGTGACTTTCTTGAATAATTTCAGGAATATCGAGAAAGTCTCGTCTTTGTGAACCAAAAATAATATCCAAGTGAATCTAGAATAATCATCTACTATCACAAGACCAAATTTCTTTCCTCCTAGACTAGTGGTTCTAGTAGGTCCAAAAAGGTCCATATAAAGTAGTTCAAGTGGCATAGAAGTGGAAACAATATTTTTAGATTTGAAAGAATTTCTAGTTTGTTTTCCAAATTGACATGCATCACAAATTCTATTGTTTTCAAAATCTAACTTTAGAAGTCCTTTAACTAAATCCATTCTAATTAATTTTAAAATTAGTGTGTGCTTGCATGACCTAATCTATGATGTCATAGCCATCCAATCTCATTTACTTTAGCATTATCAGCAATTAAGTAATGATTACTAGTAGACAAATCATCTAGATCAATTAAGTATACATTGCCATTTCTATTTTCAACAAATATAATGTTATTATCTATGAGATTAGAAACAGTGCAAATAGAAGCTTCAAAGAAAACTTTGAAACCTTTATCACATAATTGGCTAATGCTAATTATATTATGCTTTAAACTAATAACATATAAAACATTTTCTATAAAATTGGATGGAGTTATTCAAATTTTACCAAGGCCTATAATTTGACCTTTGCCATTGTCTCCAAAAGTAACAACTCCTCTTTTATCTTCAAGGGTGATGAATTGATCTTCGTCACCCGTCATGTGTCTTGAGCAGCCACTATCAAGATACCACTTTCGTTTTGATCCTTTGGCCGCAAGACACTCCTGCAAGATAATCAAATCTTATGTTTAGGTACCCATGCTTTCTTGGGTCCTTCATGGTTAGTCGCAATAAAAATTATTCCTTTTGGAACCCATATTTTCTTGCCTTTAATATTTAAATTCTTATTAGTTTTTCTAAAATTGCATTCATAAGATTTATGTCCCTTTTTATTACAGCAATAACATGAAACATCATTTTTCTTTACAAAGAAATTGTTTACAAATTTTTGTTTCATGTGAGGTCTATAACCTAACCAGCTTTAACAAATATAGCTCTTTGATTACTTAAAAGTAAATTTAACTTTTCTGAGCTATATGTAAATCTATCAATAATATTTTTATGTTTATCAATTTCTTTCTTCAAATTAATATTTTCATTAGAAATTGATTCCTTTTCTTTTAAAACATTTTCATTTTTAGATTTTAGATTTTTAACCTCAAGAATTAGTTCATTTTTCTCTTTGAGAAGATTTAGGTTTTCAGTTTTCAAATATTTGTTTTTCATTCTCAAAATCTTAAAATCACTAACTAATTCATTTAATGTGTTATATAATTCATCAAATGTAAAATCATCATTAGGGGTTTCAGTACATACCTCATTTTTATCGTTTGCCAAGAAGCATATGTTTGCAACCTCTTTTTGTTCTCCTCGAAGAGGATTCTTCGCTATCACTCCACGTTGCAACATAGGCCTTCTTCTTCTTCTTGTAACCCTTCTTTAGTTGAGGACATTCAGATCAAAAATGCCTCGGCTTTTTGCATTCATAACATGTCAAGGGTTCTTTTTCTTTATCCTTATCCCTTTCTTTTTCTCTTTCTCCTTCCAATTTTATTCCAAACTTTCTCTTGTGGAAGGGTCTCCTTCTTTGCATAAATTCTTAAATTTCTTAGCTAGGAGAGCTGTCTCATCATCTTCCTCTTCTTCCTCACTACTGCTTATTTCCTTTTTTGCAGCCTTAAGAGCAATGGTTCTTTTCTTTTCACCTCTTCCTCTTGATGTTGTTTCATTATCAATTCATGGGTCATCAAAGATCCAAGGAGCTCCTCCAAAGGTAGAACGTTTAAGTCTTTGGCTTCTTGGATTGTAGTCACCTTGGCTTCTCATGATCTTGGAAGAGATCTAAGAATTTTACGCACCAATTCATAGTTAGTATAAGTCTTACCAAGACTTTTCAAACCATTAACAATATCAGTGAATCTAGTGTACATGCATGTGATTGATTCAGTTTGTTCCATGCTAAACAATTCATATTTGTGCACTAGAATGTTAATTTTAGATTCTTTTACTTGATTAGTACCCTCATGGGTAACTTCCAATCTATCCCAAATTTCTTTGGCTGAAATGCAAGTTGATATTCTATTGAATCATTTGCATTCAAAGAATAATATAAAACATTCATGGCTTTTGCATTGAGTGAGCCATTTTTCTATTGTTCTCATTCCAATCCCTTTTGGGCTTAGGAATAATAGAACCATCTACAATGTGTGTGGGTGTGCTAGGTCCATTAGTGATGACACTCCACAAATCATAATCTAAAGATTGAATGAAAATCCTCATTCTTTCTTTTCAATAACCATAATTTGTACCATTAAATAAAGGAGGCCGATTAGTGGATTGACCTTCTGAAAAAGATGATCCAACTTGAGTTGCCATTTGGATCTTTAACTCTTGATCGTTAGATCAAATTTAAATGAGCACAAGCTCTGATACCAATTGTTGGCCTAGATGGTAACCCAAGAGGAGGGGATGAATTGGGTTTTTAAAAAAAATTAACTCTTTGAAAATATTTAGATTGATATGAAGATGCTTAAGTGAACGGAATTGATTAAAGCTAAGCACAAGTAGAGAGAGATAAATCCATGGCAAACATAAAGATTTTATAGTGGTTCGGTGTATCCAACACCTACGTCCACTCCCAAGCAACACTTGGGTCCACACTATAATCCACCGATTACAGTCGAGTTGTTTACAAGCTCACAACTCTAACTTATTGTTTTACACGAGGTCACAACGAACCCAGTCGGTTTTTTCGGGCTCACCAGCACACAACCCAAACCCAAGCTTAAACAAGCTTGTTCTCGAGGTAAACTACCTCAACTAATTCAATCCCCTGATTGAATTAGTAAACAATAATTCAATATAATGTATTACAGCAATTTAAAGCTCCTTAATTGAGCAAATATGCAATATAAATAATCAAAGGTTAGAAAAGCCTGATTGAAGAAAATTTGATGTGAGCTTTTCTTCTTTTCTTCTTTTCCTCCTCTCTTTTGACTAGTTGAATCAAGCTACAGCTCTGATTCTTGAAGATAGCACTTTGAAGAGAACTTGAGGAATTAGGGCTTTAGGCTCTTCTTCTTTTCTTCTTTGAGAATCCTTTGACTTTGAACTTTTGAAGGCTTAGGATTGCTCTTGAATCTCTCTTGGAATGGGCATGGATTCGAAGATTTTTCTTTAAAAATTTTTCTCTCTTTTTCTCTTGATTTTTTTGATTTTCTGTCTCTCTTTTTTAAATGGATGGTTCCCCCTTCTTATAGAACTTTTAATCCAAGATTAGGTGAGAAAAATAGCCATTACAAGGTACTTGGATTGTTTCTACACGTAAAGAAATATAGCCGTTAGAGATTAGGTGAAAAAATATTACCGTTAGAGTCCGTTCTGACAATTTGAAAATCCATTCTTGACAGGTTGGAGTCGGCTCCAACTTTTCATGTGTCGGCTCCAAATCATCTTTCCATAAATAGCAAAAATTAATTTGATGTGGAGTTGGCTCCTACTTTGCAAAGTGTCGACTCCCCGTAGACTGGAGTCTGCTTCCGATTTCTAAAGTGTCGGCTCCAAGAAATGCTCCGAAAATGATGTCTCTGTGAATCAGGTTGGAGTCGGCTCCATCAGGTTGGGTGTCGGCTCCAAAACTTCAGGTATCGACTCTGAAACTCTAGGTGTCGACTTCGAACCGTACCAAAATTCTGATACACTCTGGAGTCGACTCTAGACACAGTGGGTGTTGGCTCCAAGTTCTGAACTTAAATATATTCCATTGAAATTCAATTCAAAACTGATTCAAACATGTTTCAATATGATTTTTGTATAAATACTCGATCTTAACTCCTGAAACACTCATCAAATCTATCAGAAACATAATGAATATTCTCATGACTTTTGTTAATCATCAAAATCAATAATTGGGTAAATAATTCATCAATAATTTCCAACACAATGAGTTGCTTTATAGTCATCTCTTCTAATTCCTTTGATTCTTCAATGGCTACAACAATGAAGTCAAATTTTGCATCTAAAGAGCACAAAATTTTCTCCATGATTCGAACATTAGTAATTTCTTCACCATTTCTTTTCAATTGATTGACTATAGACATCAATCTTGAAAAATAATTAAAAATTGACTCCCTAGTTATCATTTTGAAAGATTCAAATTCAAACCTCAAAGATTGTAGCCAAATCTTTTTCACCTTTTCTGCTCCTTTTTGTGCCTTATGCAATAAGTCTCGTGCCTCCTTTGATGTTAAAGCTTCGGCGATAATCTCGAATGTGCCTTCATCTACACTTTGGTATAGTGTGTAGAGAGTCTTCTTGTCTTTCCTTTTTGACTTCTTATTTTGCTTTCTTTACTTTTGTGTGAGCATTGCTTCATCTCCGGTTGGCTTCATGTAGCTATCTTCTACAAGATCCCAAATATTAAGGGATTCAAGCAAAGCCTTCATTTGGATACACCAATTGTCATAGTTGTCTTTGGTGAGTTATAGAGGCCATGGATCTTTTTTGTGGCTTTGATACCAAATTTGATGAAAGAGAAGAAGGTAATTGCTATTATATTTCTGGTTTCTCTTTTTTTTCATACTAAATTGAGAAAGGATACATGTCCTTTTATACTTACAAAATGACTCTTTGTCTATCAGAAATAAATACATATTACTTAATTCAAAATTGTAACTTCTTATAAAATTAAATAATAAAAACTTCCTATGCAATTAATAGCGGCAATTTCCTATGCCACTAATAGTTTTCAAGATAGAAATTTTTTCTTTTAAAGTTAATTTGAAAATATCAAGTTTAATTTCCAACAGGGGGGAGGAGAAGGAAGCAGAGTCTAGACGCCATGTGAATCTATAAAAAAAGAGGGACTTCCAAAGTAAAGCACGAGCTTTAGAGAACGATATCTTTGTTGAGTACTTGGTAAAATAGCTAGGCGTGAGGGAGCTCGACATGGCACCGAGAGGTGAGTGGAGTTCAATCAGGATTTTCTGATCCTTGGTATTGATTTGAGCTCTTCTTCTAGTCCAAACTCTTGTTAAAATTCTATTTGTTTCACTACCAGAGTTGAGGTCATCACAGAACAAGTTCTTCAGGTGAAATTAACTGAAAAAGGAAGTGATAAGAATATATGTGTTGATCAATCTCCCAGACCTAATAGAGAATATGGAAGGGGTGGTAACTTAAGAAGAAGGTTTAGAGGTAGAGGACGATGCAGAGGTTCTGGAAGGTCTTTCAACAATCAAAATCATTCGAATTCTCCACAAAATTCTGGCAACAAATTCCAAACTCCTCTTAAATGTCATCATTGTGGTAAATATGGTCATGTTAAGGCCTTCTGCTAGAACAAAAAATATAATCAAGTAAATTACTTGGAAAAAAAACCATGAGAAAGATGAGGGAGCAAGCTGTGACACCTTGTTTTTGACTTGCCTTTCTTCTTTACAATGTTGTGATGAAATCTGGTTCCCAAATAGTGATTGTAGTAACCACATGACTGGAAATAAGTCCCTGTTTGTGAAATTGGATGTGTCTATCAATTCAAGAGTGAAAATAGGTGATAAGAGATTGGTGAAGGCAGCTGGAATGGGAGTAGTTTCCGTGAAGTTTAAATCTGAAACTAAGCTGTTAAAGGATTTCATGTATGTTCCTGGTTTGGCATAAAATCTAATTAGCCTTGGTCAGTTGGTAAACAAAGGTTTTTATGTTGTGTTTGATGATAACAATTGTATGATCTACAACAAGCAAACCAGAAATTTGATAACCACCTGCAATCGAACAAGAAATAACATGCACCCTGTGTGTCTGTCAAATTTTGGAAACAAGATCTTGAAAGCTAAATCCACCAATGAAACTCCACTGTGGCACATGAGATTTGTTCACCTAAACATTAAAAGCCTACAATACTTGGGTAAAAACAAAATGGTTTTGGGCCTACCTGAAATTTTGGAATCAGATGAGAAGCCTTGTGAAGAATGTATTTTTGGGAAGCAACAAAGAGTTCCATTTGAAAAAAGGAAAGCCTGAAGAGCAGAATATCCATGGCAGCTGGTCCATTCTGATATTTATGGACCAATGAGTGTACCGACACTTAATAAAAGCTTATATTTTCTGATTTTTGTAGATGATGCAACGAGGATGACTTGGGTGTATTTTCTAAAACAAAAATCAGAAGCATTTGAATTTTGTGTTCAGTTTAAAAGCCTTGTTGAGAAGCAATCTAGGTTTCCATTGAAAGCATTGAGGACTAATAGAGGTGGGGAATTTACCTCTAATCAGTTCACTTCATTTTGCAAGCTCCATGGCATCCATAGACAACTCACAACAACATATACTCCTCAATAAAATGGAATTTTTGAGAGAAAAAAACCGAATAATTGTGGAAAGAGCCAGATGTATGTTAAGAGCAAGAGGACTTCCTAAATTTCTTTGGGCAAAAGCAGTGGCAACGGCTATCTATTTGCTGAATATATCTTCCACAAAATCAGTTTACAACAAGACACCATTTGAAGCATGGTTTGGGTACAAGCCATCTGCAGCACATATAAAATTTTTTGATTGTATTGCCTATGCTCACATTCCTATGGAGAAGAGAAGGAAACTCGATGACAAGAGTAGAAATGTATTTTCATTGGATATTCCACTAAAACAAAAGGGTACAGGTTGTATGATCCAGTGACATGCAAATTAGAAATTAGCAGAGATGTTGTATTTGATGAAGGAAATGCCTGGGATTGACTGCAAATGCTGCAACTAAGCCACTGAAAAAACAAATGAAGGATGTGATCAATGTCCTTAATATCAGTGAAAATAGAATCTTAGAGAGAAAAGTTGAGTCTAAATCAAATGACAATGGTGTGCAAACAAGTGGATTTCTTTGAAACCTTCTTACTCGTTGCAAGATTAGAAACCATAAGAACTGTTCTTGTAGTTGCAGCACAAAATCAGTGGGAAGTTTTTCAGCTAGATGTTAAGTCAATGTTCTTAAATGAGAAATTGGAAGAGAGTTTTATGTGGAGCAGCCGAAAGGGTTTGAGATTTGTGGTCAGGAGGAGAAAGTTATAAATTAAAGAAGGCTTTATATGGCTTGAAACAGGTTCCAAGAGCTTGGTATAGTAGAAATTGCATTTCACTGCTACTTGTTTGCACACCATTGTCATTTGATTCAGACTCAACTTCTCTCTCTGAGATTCTATTTTCACTGATATTAAGGACATTGATCACATCCTTCATTTGTTTTTTCAGTGGCTTAGTTGCAGCATTTGCAGTCCAATCCCAGGCATTTCTTTCATCAAATACAACATCTCTCCTAATTTCTAATTTGCATGTCACTGGATCATACAACTTGTACCCTTTTGTTTTAGTGGAATATCCAATGAAAATATATTTTCTGCTCTTGTCATCGAGTTTCCTTCTCTTCTCCATAAGAATGTGAACATAGGCAATACAACAAAAAAAATTTAGATGTGCTGCAGATGACTTGTACCCAAACCATACTTCAAATGGTGTCTTGTTGTCAACTAATTTTGTGGGAGACATATTCAGCAAATAGACAGCCGTTGCGACTGCTTCTACCCAAAGAAATTTAGGAAGTCCTCTTGCTCTTAACATACATCTGGCTCATTCCACAATTACTCGGTTTTTTCTCTCAAAAATTTCATTTTGTTAAGGAGTATATACTGTTGTGAGTTGTCTATAGATGCCATGGAGCTTGCAAAATGAAGTGAACTGATTAGAGATAAATTCCCCACCTCTATCAGTCCTCAATGCTTTCAATAGAAACCCAAATTGCTTCTCAACAAGACTTTTAAACTGAACAAAAAATTCAAATGCTTCTAATTTTTGTTTTAGGAAATACACCCAAGTCATCCTCGTTGCATCATGTACAAAAATTAGAAAATATAAGCTTTTATTGAGTGTTGGTACACTCATTGGTCCAGAAATATCAGAATGGACCAGCTGCAATGGATATTCAGCTTTCTAGGCTTTTCTTTTTCCAAATGGAACTCTTTGTTGCTTCCCAAAAATACATTCTTCACAAGGCTTCTCATCTGATTCCAAAATTTCAGGTAGGCCCAAAACCATTTTGTTTTTACCCAAGTATTGTAGGCTTTTGATGTTTAGGTGACCAAATCTCATGTGCCACAGTGGAGTTTCATTGGTGGATTCAGCTTTCAAGATCTTGTTTCCAAAATCTGACAGACACAAAGGGTACATGTTATTTCTTGTTCGATTGCAGGTGGTTATCAAATTTCTGGTTTGCTTGTTGTAGATCAAACATTTGTTATCATCAAACACAACATAAAAACCTTTGTTTACCAACTGACCAAGGCTAATTAGATTTTATGCCAAACCTGGAACATACATGAAATCCTTTAACAGCTTAGTTTCAGATTTAAACTTCACGGAAACTACTCCCATTCCAGCTGCCTTCACCAATCTCTTATCACCTATTTTCACTCTTGAATTGATAGACACATCCAATTTCACAAACAAGGACTTATTTCCAGTCACGTGGTTACTACAACCACTATCTAGGAACCAGATTTCATCACAACATTGTAAAGAAGAAAGGCAAGTCAAAAACAAGGTGTCACAGCTTGCTCCCTCATCTTTCTCATGGTTTTTTTTCCAAGTAATTTACTTGATTATATTTTCTATTCCAGCAGAAGCCTTAACATGACCATATTTACCATAATGATGACATTTAAGAGGAGTTTGGAATTTGTTACCAGAATTTTGTGGAGAATTCGAATGATTTTGATTGTTGAAAGACTTTCCAGAACCTCTGCATCGTCCTCTGCCTCTAAACCTTCTTCTTAAGTTACCACCCCTTTCATATTCTCTACTAGGTCTGGGAGATTGATCAACAGATATATTCTTATCACTTTCTTTTTCAGTTAATTTCACCTGAAAAACTTGTTCTGTGATGACCTCAACTTTGGTATTCAACCATTCTTCATGGGCTTTCATGGAGCAATTAAACTATTGAATGAAAGCTATGACAATCCTTTGACTCTTCAATTGCGGCCACAATATGATCAAATTTAGGTGGTAGACTCCTCAGCACTTTTTCAACAATCATCTGACAAGTTTTCTTCCAAAGAACTTGTTTGATTTACTATCAAACTGACACGGGTGAAAAAATCCTGAATTGATTCTGTGTTCATCAAAAGAGATTTAAATTCCCTTCTTAATGTTTGCAGTCTCATCATAATCACTTTATCAGAACCTTTAAATTCCTCTTTCAAAATATCCCATGCATTTTTTGATCTGGTTGCTCCCATAATTTTTGGAAAAACATCTTCATCCACAGCAGTTTGAATAAAAAACAAAGCCTTGCTATCTCTCTTCTTATTTTCCCTCAACTCGGCTCGTTGTGCCGTAGTAAGTCTTTTATCATCTTCATTGAATCCACTTTCCCCCAAGAGCCACAACTCATTCAACATGAAGAGTGTCTTCATCTTCAAACTCCACGAGTCATAATTCTCTGACTTGAGAATTGAAAGCATTTGTTGTGAAATGCTGACCAAACTCATACTTGTTGCCATTTTAAACCAAAACTCCAATAACTGATGTTGAGCAGACAACATATCCTTTTCCTTGCTTTGAACCAGGCTATGATACCACCTTCAAGGATCTACACAAAGAAGGATGCACTCTTAAATAGAAAACAAGGATAAAGTGGACTCAAAAAGATCGTACTGATACTGTGCTGAAAAATAGGAAGAAAAAATAGTACATGAGAGTTTCAGCGAAAATTCAAACATTCTACAGTACTTCATTTTCTACATAATCATTATCTACAAATCATAACACTTCACTTTATAAAACTACATCCCACGATGCTCAGTAAGTGACACACTTCTAACATGAACACAGCAACTAAACATGGTAACACGATTTACATTTGAATCACTTCTAACATCATCTTGATTTACATTTGAATCACACTTCTAACATGGCAATGGATAGTGGATTGGACGAGCAAGAGGGTGGGAGCGGATGGCGGATTGTACAATCGAGCGGTGACAGCAACGGTGTGGAGATCGTCACATTGTTGGTCTCAAAGTCCCACAGGCCATGGAGGCCACAAATGAAGAGGAAGGGTCGTGGGAACGGTTGGCGGATTGGACGAGCGAGAGGGCGGCGGAGCATAGGTGGCCACGGTCCTTGGTCTTCGGAGTTGGAGTCGGATCTATGGTGGTGATCAGCTAAAACCTCTCCGCCGCCCTGGATTTCTTGGTCGTCGTCGAACCCTGATCACTCCGGGCCTAGACCGAGGTAATCGAAGCCTATGTCCTCAGCTCCATCAAGAATGCTAAAGTCGGTGCGGTCTAGGTTTTTGCTAGGGCTGTGAGGCGACGGAGAGCGGTCGAATGGATCGAAAAGGAGGGGAGGGAGATGGCGGGGTTTCGAATGTCGGGGATGGGGGGAGATCAAAGGAAAAAAAATGGCCCACAGGCCACGGAGGAGGAGGAGGAGGAGGAGGAAGGGTCGTGGGAGTGGATGGCAGACTAGAGGAGAGAGAGTGCAATAGAGTGCAGGCGGTCGAGGGTGAGGACGTGGGCTGCGGCAGCAAGTGTTCTCATTCTTTGCCGCTAGCATCTTGCCATCGAATTTGATGTTCTCATGGTGTTACTGATTTTTTAACGATAGAAAACAAAATGAAACGATAACAAAAGTTCAAACGCTTCAAAAAAAAAAATTTGATAGTAGAAACTCAAAAACAAGTTACCAAACAGATGAATTTGATCGTGGGAATTGTATATAGGTTATGGGCTTACTACACTTCCCTTGCAATATGTAATTTTGGAGTAAGGAAAGAAATTTTTAGAGAAAATTTTCTCAAAATAAAGAAAAGACATTCATTATCTAACTAATTATTAAATTAAAAAAATAAAATAAAAAATTTGAATTTAACTTTCATTTATTTTAAATATGATAATTTATGTTAATTCTATAATTTTATATATGGTAGGTAAAAGATGAAAATTTATTTAAAAAAAATTCCATCCTACAATTTATTTAATTTGCAAGTCAATTTCATAGTGACTAATGTTTCAAATAAAGATGGAGCTAGTGTTCATTGATTTTTTATAGAAAAACCTGTTATCTGACCGTCTTATATAGCTATGGCGTAGTCGATCGGATTCAAAAATGTTCTCAGCATTTTAATTTATATTCATTTTCAATTATATCACTTTCATTATTTGATTTTGTTTTTTTTTTTTTTTTTATTTATTCATTATATGCATGTCTCACTTGCAGGCAAGGGTTTCATCACCGAGCAACAGCAACAAAGCTAAGGACAACCAAACCAATCAGAATATACTAAGGTTGTGTTTGGTTACTACAGTAAAATATCCATATCCCAACTCTTTTTTTCTGACGCTAGGAGGAAGCGTAGGGATATCCCGTAACCTACCGCAGATAACGATGCTTATAAGCGTCAGCATATGCCGTATCAGACTCATTTTTCTGATGCTAATAGAAAGCGTCTCTAACTAATGACGCTTATAAGCATCGTTAAATTTATAAGCGTCGTCATATCGCTAGTAAAAGCGTCAGCATCTAACGACGCTTATAACCGCATATAACGACACTTATAAGTGTCGGATATCAACCCCATCGGGATTAAAAGCCCTAGCTCCCGTTTTCCTTCTCCCACGCGCTTCGCGCTCCTCTCTGTGCCCTAGCTCCCTCTCGATTTTGCTCCTCCCCCGATCATCTAGCTTCATTGCTCTTGTCCCTTCTCCCTCCCGATTTTCGGCCTCCCACGATATCGTGCCCTAGCTCTCAGATTGAGCAGAGCAGCCTTGTCCCTTCTCTCTTTAATCCATCGTCATTGCACACGATATCGTCCGTCCGTCTCACCAGAAGCTGCTTGAACTTTGACGTCGTACGCGAGAGAGAGAGAGGAGGAAGAGAGTCTCGTAATATCAAGGTAATTTTGATTCCATTGTTCATTTCTTTCTCTTTGTTCGTTGATTCATTATGGTTTATCTGCCTTGTGGTGTCTAGATGTTTGGGATCGTATTCTTTTTGTTGATTTCTTGTGATCTGGTTCAGGTATGTGGGTTATTTGGTATGTAGGTTATTTGGTTGGGGATGAAACAGTAGATGTTTGCGACTACTGTGTGATTAGTTGTTTTCCTACAATGATAAAAGTTATGGCTTATTCTCTGTAGTTCTTTCTACATTTCTTACAATGGGAAGCTAAGTTCATGAATCATTGGGCCAGCCATTTTGAATGTAGCTTTCAAAATACATTAATTAAATCCTTTTGAAAACCATTATTTTACTTAAATTTCTCTCAATCATTCATTTTGTATGGATACGGTTCATTAGATTTTTAGCTGATGCTATTAATGAATAACTATTTTAAATGTAAAATAACCATATGGTCCTTTCCACTTTAATGTTTTTGAAAAATTTATATAAAAATATATATATTTTCAATGCAAACATAATGTTAACATGAAAGGATAATAGTGTCATATAATACTCAAAATGGTTATTTATTAACATCATCAGCTAAAAATTTAATGAAAAACAGGGTGATTTGAGGGATGCATGTGTAAGTAATAATTTTGGAAGCGTAAATTTGTAATAAGCCATATTTGTAAGGGTATGTATGAAAAAAAAGGATTTAATTAATGTATTTAATTTAAGTTCATGAATCATTTAGCATGTACGTCATCAACCTCCAAAGTTTTGAACATCATGTCGAAAAACATATATGATCAAACCTGTCATATCATCTCCTATAAGGTTATTTTGCATATTACCATATCTAGGATCAGACGAGGAGGGTTGATTACTTGATAATGGCAACATACATTCTCCATGGAAAACCCACTTAGTATAACCTCTTGAAAAACCCTTCCATATCAAATGTTCTTCAACGGTTTGTGGATCTAAATATAAATTATTACCACATCGTTGATACGGACATAAAATCTTTCCATTCAAACTACTTTTATTCATACCAAATTTAATGAAACCACGAACTCCATCTAAATATCTGTGGTATTTCTCGGTTTATTTATCCAACTTTTATCCATTGTAAGATAAATGATCGATAAACAACCAACTTTTATCCAATATCCTGCACAAATTTCATCATCATAAGTATTCAACATTAGTAGCATAGGCATATGTCAGAATAAATTAACTTTTAGGTATTTTAATTTGAACACAACTGAAATTAAAACTTGAAAAGGTCATAGCTTCAACTAAAGCAAAACTGATAGTTTTTATTCACATTGATCAAACAAGTAGTATTTTATTATTAGATGGTAGAATTACTAGTTCATAAATTAACTATAGTGAAGTTGTGCCGATAACTTTCACCAATATTCTTTTTTTTTTGTGCCAAAGCCAGGGCCCTTTGTTATTTATAAGGTACTCACTGAAATTGACCTTGACACCACTAAAACTGACACCCTGATCATCCTTCACAACATTGTCTCAAGAAGTACTACTGCAACACTCCAATACTCATAAAACAATAGCTAATACAAACCAGACCACATAATAGAATAATTGTCATAATGGTCTAGCTTGCCAATCTTATTAATGAAATAAAATATCTCAAAAAGATAATAGGGCTTTTCATGTCGAGACAAAAATCCAGAGGAACAGTGAAGAACTCCGTTTATTCAACAGACAAAAATGTGATTTTGGCTCTCTACAAATGGTGCAAAAATTGGGTGGGTGGTGGGGAGGATGGGGGGTGATCTAACCCTTCTCCTATAAAATCAGCTCTTGATGGAAGATATTTGGAAATGTACACCTGGATGTAGCAAACTTGAGGCCCAAAATTTATTATTCCAACCAAGATGGAAGCATCTCCTTTTCCCCTCAAAACGCATCCAATCCATTGAGTAAATAAACAAAAGATCAAATGGGTCCATGAAGGACTATTGCACGTCATTGTGAACAAAAATTTCTTTGCATGTTTATGGAAGTAATATTATTTGCATGATCATGAATGACATCCTGTTTTTGGTTTCTTTTAAATTTTCTTCATCTTCTCCTCTTCCTCCAGCGAAGCCTATTTTGGCTCCTCATTAAAAAAAAAAAAACCCTAATATTTGATTGTTGTAGCATTGTGTCACAAAAGATAAAGTTGGTCCTGACAATGAATTTGTATAGATTTTGTCACGTTTTCCATCGAGTTGGACCTCTCCCAAGTCCCAACACTTCATAATTGGAAATGGGTTCCTCCCGAGTCTCTTCTTTTTACTAAAACCAACTGTGTTCACGCCAAGGTTAAACTCGGCTCCTACAACTACTTGATAGACTTTATTCTGAAAGTGTTCCCACTCCCCTTTAGGCCTTGATCAGGGACTGGTCTACTTGCTACCAAGAAGCGGGCTTGGTAGAACAGTCCTATTACTGGGCCCCAAGCCATGAACTCGGCTAGCCCTTCTCAAAAAAAAAAAAACTCCACAAGGTGGGCCTGAAGTTGTTTCTAGGTGTTCCAGACTCTATCATAATAACTTTTTTAGGACAAATCCTTTTGCCGCGGTGCACAAAGAGCTTTCCCATTTCTTAAACTTATGGGAACCTAGTGAAATGAAACAGTGAAGACTGTCCTGTTCCTCTGTCTGAGCGTTCAAAGAAGATTAAAAAGAAGCTGATCAACTTATGACAGCCCTATGCTAGATGATTTAGAAATTAGTGAATGGAGTAGAAATTAGTGAAATCAAAATCTAATAAAGATATACAGAAGAATCTAGCGTTCCATTGAAGGATAAATCATTCCAAAGATTATAAAAAATTACAAGCAACCAAACCAGACCTCATCCCCAACCAAATAACCTACATACCAAATAACCCACATACCTGAACCAGGTCACAAGAAATCAACAAAAAGAACACGATCCCAAACATCTAAACACCACAAGGCTGATAAACCATAATCAATCAACGAACAAAGAGAAAGGAATGAACAATGGAATCAAAATTACCTTGATAATACGAGACTCTCTTCCTCCCTCTCTCTCTCTCTCTCTCTCTCTCTGTATCGCGTCAAAGTTCGAGCAGCTTCCGGTGAGACGGACGAACGATATCTCGTGCGATGATGATGGATTAGAGAGAGAAGGGACAAGGCTGCTCTGCTTGAACTGGGAGCTAGGGCACGATATCGTGGGAGGCAGAAAATCGGGAGCGAGAAGGGACAAGAGTGATGAAGCCAAATGATCGGGGGAGGGGAAAAATCGGAAGGGAGCTAGGGCACAGAGAGGAGCGCGAAGCGGCGTGGGAGAAGGAAAATGGGAGCTAGGGCTTTTAATCCCGATGGGGTTGATATCCCGATGCTTTTAAGCGTCGTTAGATGCTTAGCGTCGGAAAAATTGAGTCTGATGCGGCATATGCCGACGCTTATAAATTTAATGATGCATATAAGCATTGTTAGCTGCCGATGCTTTTTACTAGCGTCGGGAAAACCGAGTCCGAGATGGCATATGCCGATGCTTATAAGCGTCATTATCTGCCGATGCTATTAAATAGCGTCGGCAGGTTACGGGATATCCCGACGCTTCCTCCTAGTGTCGGGAAAAAAGAGTTGGGATATGGATATTTTACTGTAATGAGCTAAGGGAGGACATTAAAGCATATGATGAAATATAGATAAGCCTCTTAGGTGCTGTATAATCATTAAAAAGGTTAATGTCAGTTTCATGGCAGATCTAAGATATCATCTATGGTATGGACAAAGGATATTGGGATATTAAGAGGCAGCATTAGCATATATGGATATTAGGCATACCATATTTACTTGATAAATGGATATTAGGCATACCATATATGCCTAATATCCAATTAAAAAGGTTAATGTCAGTTTTCGAGTTCTGACATGCATGCAGTACCCCAGCTAAGTTGCAATATAGAAAGAAATAGTCTAAACCACGAATTTCGTTCACCTGCATGTCGTCTCCATTCAATTTGATTAGTAACTTGACTGCTACCTGTGTTGCCATGCCAAGCTTGGGTTCACAGATTGGTATCAATGTCTTTCTTTGATATATAGTGTGATAGAAGAATATCAGCTCCTTTTTATGTATGTTGCACTAGATACAGCTGCTGTGCCCCCCACCTTGTAGTTTTTCCTTGATTCAAATTTTTGCTCTCAAACAATGAGGATTTCACTTCAGAGAGGAACCATAATAGCTATAGTATGTGAGATTCAATTTTGTCAACAAGGAACTCTCTGCTTTTTTTTTTTTTTTTTTGTGGGGGATGGGATATATGATTATGAGATTGAAAACAGTGGAGGCCGAGAGTAGCAATGACTTGGTGGATTCCTGTTGCTTTGTTTGGGTATCACTTTTTCTTTTCCACGTTTCTTAAACTATATATTATTCCATCTATCTCTTGTTTTGGTACACGCATCAGAACGGCTACAACAGCTGATGCAATCAATTATTGGGGGTGGAGAAATTAAGACGACCGTCCTGTAATTGTCAACAAGGACAGGTATGGCCATGGGAGTGCTCTCTGCTGGAAAGCAGCTGCACTCATGTTGGTGCTGGTGGATAGGACTTCAAATTAAGGCTTCATGGCATTACTCTCTATCACAAATGCCAGGATTTTCTCCTGGCTCTCTCTTCCTCCAAAGGCCAACCATCGACATCTCTCTATGATGGATGATGAAGAACTTGTCCAACTTCAGGAAGGGTACAACTTGGGTAAAATTTTCTAAGCCTTCCATGGTGATATATATATATATATATATATATATATCCTGGAAATGTGGAGGGAGGGAGAGGGCGTGTGTGATCTTGTTTTAACCCCATGTTTAATAATACTATGAAATGCCAGCATCTGTGAAGCACTCCAATCCACAGACAACCAACATAGCGAGGAAGAAATCCAAAGGCAACCTACAAACCGTGGAAGAAAGATCCAACTGAAGCTATGCTAGATTGGCTTCCTTGTGAGCATAAGGCCGTAGGTTGTGGCAGAATTCCATTGTTTCAGTGCCCACCGTTCAGCCATGAGCAGACAAATTAAGTTGGATGCAAAAAAATATTCTTCACTGTTCAAAAACATTTTGGTGCCCAATATCCAGCATTAACATTAATATCCATATATGCTAATGCTGGATCTATTCCCTTGTGGTTACTGTTGGCAGATGCCTTCTTCCAACAATGTTGATACCAAGTCTCTCAAAAGGAAGTAATAAGTTATATTTTGAATCAAACTCTTATAATGGATGGTCTAATATTATTTTAAACTAATAGTAAGTCTCTAATTTGTTTCCTTGAAGGTGACACTTAAATAGCACATATTACCATATGAGCCATCCAATTCATTGAAATAATGATTGAATTTATCAAATGCATCTAACTTTACAAATTGTATAATTTCTTTTTTAGATGGATGAGCATGGGCGGGAACCCGGTGAGGTGGAGTTTTACCGGATGACTCATACTCACCATGATGGCACTTTTGTCAAAGATGAGTCGAGAGACCTTTATGTAATTATTTATTACAATTTATTTCGTACAACAATTTTAATTTGATTATATTATTCAGTAAGATCTAACTAATTTATCGACTTTTAATACAGGAAAGAGCTACATCTCTTATTGTTCAGCATGTCGATGACTCTACGGCATCTACGCAGAGTAGTCGCATCGAGGCTGAGGTATTTACAGAGCTACACATCTACGCAGAGTAGTCGCATCGAGGCCGAGGTATTTACAGAGCTGATGGGATCGGAGCGCTATGGTCGAGTGAGGGGTTATGGAGTTGGAATTACCCTCACTCAGTTATCTGATGTGAATAGACTTACGCGTGATGCTGCAGATGCTGTTCATAATACACGTGTTTGCAGACTTGAGCATGCGATTGAGGAGATGCAACGGTCGAGTGCCACAGCGATTAAGGAGATGCGATCAAGAAGTGCAGCCGAGAGAGCATTGATGGATTCCATGAGAGAGCATATTAAGCGGTTACATCTCTCGTACAAACGGTTGCTCCACATTAGGTAAATACATATATTATTAAATATATATTTTATATTAAATTAATTATTTGTCTAATATTCATTGATAGTTTCACAAATTAAATTTTTTTATTTTTCTTATAGGCTTCTGGAGCATTAGATCCTCGCAGACAGGGTGACGACCTTCCTCCTGTAGATCATTGACCGTGGCTTTTTTTTATTTTATATCTTTCATTTCATGTATCTTTAAATTTTGTGAAACTTTAAATTGTAACACTCTCTTAATGTAATGAAATTTTAATTTGAATGTGAAGAATGTGTGCAATGTGATTTTTTTTGTTATAATTGCGTTGTATATAATGTTTAATATAAATTTTATCTTAATTGCATAGGTTTAATACAACAGGTTTAATATAAATTTTTTTAACTTTTATGTTCTTTGTTTTATTTATAAAAAAATAGAATATGCCTAAAAGCGTCGGCAACTGTTAGCATTTTATGCTTTAAAGCGTCGGGACAAGTTGATCATTTTAAAGTCGCCATGATCAATGTTGTCTGACTCGGCACGTCATTGCACCTTAAAGCGTCGGAATATCTTATTGCATGCGTTGGGACAATTAACTTACCGATGCTTTAAAGGACTGATGCTTTAAAGCATTGGTACTACACGACGCTCTGCCGATGCTTTTAAAAATCATCGGTGAATAACGTCGCTCTGCCGATGCTTTTAAAAAGCGTTCACAATGCGTGTAAAAGCAGGAGAATATTTTTCGACACTTTAAAGCGTCAACAAATGACATTTTTAGCATCGGAAAATCAGAAATTTGTTGTAGTGGGTGCATCGCCAGATAATCTTGAATGATAATATGGATTACCTATAAGATAGATTACCACTTGATAGAATACTAATAATGTTGATTACTATGTTTGTTATACAACACAGGTAATACTATAGTAATATGGATTACTATGTTTGGTATGACACATAGACTACCAATCATATAACATCAAATTCTCAAAATATCCTTAAATTAAATTTATTAAAATTTTATATATTATTATATATTTGATTTAAAAAATTATATTTATAAATGATAATATTTAAAAAAATTATATTTATAAATGATATTCGAAGTAGTCAATGGTGGAGATCCGTGCTCCGACTCCATTGCGGAAGAGGGCATGGCTCGAAACCTTTCATATGGAGGTTGGTCAATAGAGAGATCGCGAGTAGAAAGCAATCAAAGGAAGAAAGGATAATTTTATTAAAAAAATAATTTATCAGATTTTCATATTTTTGGTAATGTTGATAACCACTCTTTCCTCATGAGGTAATACAAATTACTACTATTGTCATTCAAAATACATACCAAATATAGTTATTTATGGGTCCCTTTTAAATTACCGGTAAAGTAACCAGATAACAAACGCCGTGACAAAGGAAATCTATGTCACCGACGTAGCTGACTCCAAAATTAAAATTACAAATGAGAAAATGATCAAATCACTCAAGGAATACATGCATGCACTTGATCAAAAGACCAAAAGACCAAGGCGAAATACTAAAACGTGTTAAGGTGAGCCAAAAAGAGATTATTCTTTTCATTCCTTCTATCGACTTCTAAATTCAGATTCCACATCAATGTTGAGCAAAATACAAACCATTAAGTGAGAGATCAGCAAAAAAAAATGAAGATATTTAAATATATTCTTTGAAGAAATATTCGAGTTAATAGAAAATCAAAAAATAAAAAGTCAAACAAATGAATTCCACGGCTATTGTAGAATCCATTTGTAAATCTATGATTTGGAAACATAATAAAGTTTGGAATTTCTTTCACTTATTAATCCATTTGTAAATCTATGATTGGGAAACATAATAAAGTTTGGAATTTCTTTCACTTATAAAATCAAAATTCATAAATAAATTTCATGGTAACAAGGAAAGAAAATTTTTTGGACTAAATTTTTTCTAACAAAGAAGAAGGCGTTAATTCTCTAATTAGCTAATTGTTAAACAAGGGTAATATAAAAAATACTGGATTTAATTTTCATTTATTTCAAACATGAAAACTCATTTCAATTCTATAGTTTTATATGTATGATGAGTTAAACTTATTTACAAAGAAATTCCATTCTATAATTTATTTAATTTGGAAATCTATTTCATAGTGATTAATGTTTCCAATGAAGTCTTAATATGATAGTGTGTTCTTTGATTTTTTTTTTTTTTAAAAAAACTGTTATCCGAACGTCTTATTTAGCCATGGAGCATTCCCCGATTCATAGATGTTCTCACCATCTTCTTTTTTTTTTTTTTTTGTTGAATGAAGTTGACTTTTTGGGACCGTAACTCTCAATTTATATAAAATTTATTTTCAACTTCAACTATCTTTTTTATTTATTTATTTTTTGCATACGTGATGCATGTCTCACTTTAACATATAGGATTTTCAATAAATAATTTGTTACATAAAATCAAATATAACATATCAAATATAACATACTTACTTGATTCGAATTCATCACAATAGATAGACTTGAGATTTGAAGCCTCTTTTAAAAAATAGCAGATAACTTGATGGATTTTTTAAACTTCTTAGAGGACCAATTATATATACATAGATAACATTACCAACTTTAATGGCTTTAACTTTCAGATCATTAATACCCGATTAGATGAAAGGACGATGGCCTTCTGTAAACCGTATACGGAAAGGATGGTGGCCCTTCACCTTCCGCATATAGGCGCAATTGAAGGATGGTGAAGGATGGTGGCCGATAGTTTATGACATTAATATTTAATAACCTAAACATTATGCCATTCATAATAAGAGTTATAATGGTCATACAATACTCCCTCTCATATACTCGTTACATAATTTATATATAAATAACTTAATGTTCACTTAATTGTCTTAAAGACACATTAATTTTTTTTTTCAAAACATTTCAAAACATTAAGCGTATACAAGAATAAGGAACAAGAAATAATTGAATAAAACCATAAAGTATCATATTAATGAGCTCAAGAGTGTCATAAAATTAATAAATCAATCTTCAATACAACCAAGACCCATTCTATTTACATGTTCTTTAAATATCTTTGGTTGTAAACCTTTAGTTAAAGGATCTGCAATCATAAGATCCATTTTAATATGTTCAATACACACTCTTTATTTCTAAACCTCTTCTTAAAAGTAAAGTACTTTAATTCATATGTTTAGCACCTCCAAAATATTTATCATTTTTTAAGAATAAAACTGTCACAAAATTATCACAATAAATTTACAGCGGCTGGGTAATGGTGTTGACAACCCCAAGTCCTGAAATGAAGTTCCACACCATAATGCATGAATTGTAGCTTAGGCTATAAACTCTGCTTCCACAGTGGAAGAGGCAATGATAGATTGTTTGACACTTTTCCATAAAATTGCCCCTTCTTCCAACTGGAACATATAGCCAAATGTTGACTTTCTACTATCAACACAACAAGCAAAATCTGAATCTGAATATCCAATCACTTCCAACCGATTGGACCTTCTAAATGTGAGTATATAATCCTTAGTTCCTTGAAGGTATCTCATCATTTTCTTTGCAGCTTTCCAATGATCAATATCAGGGTTACTCTGATATCAGCCCAACATCCCAACCATGAAGCTAATATCTGGTCTTGTGCAAGTTTGTAAATACATCAAGCTACCCATAGCAGAAGCATATGGAATAGATTCCATATGCTTACGCTCTACATCATTCTTTGGATATTGCATAAGACTAAATTTATCCTCTTTTGTATTGGAACAATACCTGCTGAACGGTTGTTCATATTAAATCTCTCAAGAATTTTCTTGATGTAAGCTTTCTGAGACAACCCTAACAATCCATATGATCCCTTTCTAAATATTAAAATTCCAATCACATAAGATGCCTCTCCCATATCTTTCATCTCAAAATTCTTAGAGAGAAAATTTTTAGTCTCATACAAGATTTCTAAATCATTAGCAACAAGCAAAATATCATCAACATATAGAACCAAAAATATAAACTTACTTCCACAAATCTTTCGGTAAATGCACCGATCAACGATATTTTTATGAAAACCAAAAGATGTAATAATATTATTAAATTTAATATACCATTGTCTGGAAGCTTGTTTAAGTCCATATATTGATTTCTTAACTTTACACACCATATGATCCATTTCTTCCATGGAAAAACCTTCAGGTTTATCTACATAAATTTCTTCCTTTATATCCCAACTAAAAAAAGGTTGTTTTAACATCCATTTAATGTAACTCTAAATTTTATTGAGCTAACAAAGCCATAATGATTCTTAATGAACCTTTCTTTGAAACCTGTGAAAATGTCTCTTTATAATTAATATCATCCTTCTGAGTATAACCCTGGGCAACAAGTCTAGCTTTAAAATATTGCCATTTATGTCATGTTTGGTCTTAAAAATCCTCTTGCATCCAACTCGTTTAGAACCTTCTAGCAATTCGATAAGATCCCAGCCATTGATTTTAACTTATCTTTCATAGCATTAATCCATTTATCAGACTTATCACTATTTTCAGCCATTGATTTTAACTCATCTTTCATAGCATTAGTCCATTTATCAGACTTATCATTGTTAATGGCTTATGAAAATTAAATATGATCTTCATCAATGCCACAATCAAAATTGACTCTTGCAAATAAATCAAATAATCATCTAAAATAGCTATTTCTTATCCTTACGAGTTTACTTAAAGCTATTCCACATGGTTCATTTCTGTCAGCTATTGGTAAGTTAGGCTCTTCATGGGGTACTTCTTCATTCAAACATTGTTCATTATTTTTTGTTCTTGCAATTCTGAAACAATGTATAAAATAATTGTGGATGTAGGAACATTTATGGGTAATGAAACATTAACCCTTAATTCATTGATATCCACAATCTATTTGTCAGCACTCCCACTAACTTTACCATTTTCAATGAATTTGGCATTGCCTATCTCAATAATTCTAAAACTATGGTTTGGACAATAAAAGTTGTACCCTTTGGATTTCTCTAGGTAACCAATAAAGTAATCACTGATAGTTCAAGAATTCAATTTTTTCATGTAAATTATACACTCGTGTTCTGCTGGACAACCCTAAGCATGCATGTATCTTAAACTAGGTTTTCTTTCAGTCCATAACTCAAAAGGAGTTTTAGAAACTGCCTTAGTAGAAGTCCTATTCAGTAAATATACTGCAGTTCTAAGGGCATATGTCCACAAAGATTTTGGTAATGAGGAATTACTTATCATACTCCTAACCATATTCATTAATGTTCTATTTCGCCTTTCTACCATACCATTTTGTTGAGGTATACCTGGCATAGTATACTGTGTACATATGCCATGTCTTTTGAGGAACTTTGCAAATAGATCTGGATGCTGTCCTAATTCATCATACTTTTCATAATACTCACCACCTCTATCATATCTTACTATTTTCACTTTTCTATCTAGTTGCCTTTCAGCCTCTTTAGTAAATACCTCAAGGGCATTTACAACTTGAGATTTTTCTTTAAGCAAATAGACATATCCATAACGTAAAAAATTATCTATTGAGGTGATAAAAAACTTTACTCCATCAAAAGATGGAGTATCAAAAGGTTCACATATATCAGTGTGTATAATTTCAAGAAGCTGAGTACTTCTTGTATCTCCTTTCTTATTATGTTTGGTATGCGTTCCCTTAATGCATAAACCAAGATTAGTAAAATCTAGGTTTGATAGAACCTCATTCTTTACTAATCTTTGTAGCCTTTCTTTGGATACATGACCCAAACGTTTATGCCATAAGTAAGCAGAGTTTTCATTTGCCATACTACGTTTAATTTTAATATTTTGATAAACATATATCAGGGATGCAGAAAAATTGTCATCAAGTTTCAATTTATATAAAACATCGATCAGAATTTCAGAACCAATAAAGGAACCATCTTTATTAAATAAACTGAAACATCCTTTTTCAATCTTGAAACTAAACCCATTAATATCAAGTTTCGAAACAGAAACCAAATTTCTAGGAAGTGAAGGGATATAGAGAGTTTGTAGTAGATTCAGGTGATGTCCAGTATCTAAAGTAGGACGATAAGTCTCTATGCCTTCAATTGGGCTTTCTCTCGCTTTTCATGAACAAGAAGTTCTCATTTAGGTTTATGCTCTGGATTATAAGGAATCCCTACATTACATTAGAAACATGAGTAGTAGCACCAGAATTCAACCACCAAGTGCTAAAAAGAACTTCAGATAAGTTTGATTCAAAAATTGGAGAAGCATAATGAAAGATACTTTTCTTTTCAAACCAAGCTTTTCATTTTAGACAATCTTTCTGATAATATCTTTCTTTCTTACAAAAGTGACATTTATCTTTCTTCCTTTCCTTCTTATCATTATCAGCAACCTGTGTTACTTTAGTGGATGCTTTATTCTTAAATTTCTTAAATTTTGGCTTGATAACTTTACCAGCTCCTTGACCCACTAGGTTTATTGAATGAACCCCTAGCATTTTTAATCTCGTTTCCTCTTGAGTAAGCTTACTGGCCAATTCATTAACATCCAACTTATCCTTAATAGTGTTATAGTTAATTTGAAAAGGCCCATACTCTTGAGGTAATGAGTTCATAATGAATTATACCAGAAAGGAGTCATTCATAGCCATTCCCAGGGTCTTAAGTCTTGCTGTAATATTAGTCATATCAAGGACATATTGCTGCATACTTTGCGATCCATCATACTTCATAGTCGTAAGTTCAGCCATTAGTGTCCCTGCAAGTGACTTATCAGCGGAATGAAAGCACTCTTTAAAGCTTAAGATATTCTTTAGCTATTACACTTTCTAAAAGAGTAGACTTAATATTGTTGGTAATTATCATTCGCATGAAATCAAGATATAATCTATTAGATTTGTCCCATGCTTTATATTTTAACTTCTCTGCCTCACTGCTCATATCAGAAATATCAGTAGGCTTTTCTTCTAATAGTGCTAAGTTAAGATCCAAGAGAAGTTTAAACTTTTAAAGATAGAAGCATGTGGATGCAGAGAAACAGCTGCAAAACATAAATGCTCAAATTTAGATAATTAAATATAAAATATATATATTTTTCTTTGGATAAATATAATAATATATATATATACATCATTATCATAATTAGAATGCTATCTTTGGATATCCATATTATATTTGATAAGAGAATATTAGATTTCCTCTTTTAGGTTTGTTACTTATAGAATATCAATCCACCTTTGGACAAATTCTTAATTTTTAACAACCAACAAATCTTTCTGATTAAAACAGCAGCATTCTATAAATTTTATAAATTATAGGACTAATATAAACTAGTTTGACCACTTTGGTGACTAACTAACTAATTTAATCTTGATGTCATATAACTAAATAATAATACTAATATTATTAAAAATCTCTTTATAGACTCATACAACCATATATTTGATTGCTAAGGAGATGGATAATCCAATCTGATTGATGATATGGATCCTCATAAATTAAATAGAGCCCCGACACGGCATCGAATGCCACAGCTTGAGGTGAAGGACATCAATTAAAGAAAGGGCCCATGTTCCTAAAATGCTCCCTCTTTCCTGGGCTCAAGATAAAATTTTAATCACCGATTTTCTAACCCACTAATACATATGTGTTCTTGCTGGTGTTTCTTTGAAGCTTGGAATCTAGGTTGCAGAAACCAAATTTTACCATCCCTTCCTCACAAGGGTTCGGGTATGACTGTGAGATTGTTTGACAGATTGATACGGAACAATATATATATATATATATATATATGGCTAACAATACAATCAACCAAAACTTAAAAGTTCATCGTCAATTCATTTTGATGCAAAATTAATCAATCATAATATATGAACAAATTATTTATTTTAAAACCTTGTTCTGATACCACTTGTTAGCATGTAGGATCTTCAATAAATAATTTGTTACATAAAATCGAATATAAAAAACTTACGGAATTCATCATAATAGTAGATAGACTTATACTTGAATTTGATTGGGTTTTGATGGCCTAATAACTAGTTTCTCTTTCTTAACCTTAAGATAATGGATTTTTTAGACTGCTTATTTCTTAAGTAAAGAGAGGACCAATTATCATAGATAACTTCTTCCGGACCATTAACACCCGCAAACTGGCTCTTGCCTTCCGCATACGAGGCGCCAGTTGGAGAAAGAGGAGATAGAAGGATGGTGGCCCTTCGCCTTCAGCATGTGAAATATAGATTAATCTAACAGCAACGATTGCATCACCTAGCAAGAAGCAGAAGTCAGCCAAACCAATAATAATTTGCCAAAAGATAACGCATGAAGCAGTCAGGCTCCTAAGCGGGTGGATCCACCGAAAATAAGCGACTGCACGACTGAAGAGTTTTTGGGACCTCAAAGGTTTGCGGCACGGCATGATTGCTTGCATTATATTACCAATGTTTTTGGCAAACTTGTGGCAAATGTAGAACCTCCATGTCATCACTCATAACTAGTCCGTAAGTTTTCAAATGAAGTCTTAAATATATGTAAATTTTTAATTAAAATCTTAACTTAAATAGTTATGTTTGTTTTCTTTTAAAGGAAAAATAAAAATAAAAAAATAAATAAAAAAATATAGATCGGTGTTTCATGATTTAAACATTATCAAAATAGTTCTTTGCGGCTTGAAATATTATACTTAGCTATCATGTACTTTAAATTTTATCGAATTACACACCATATGATTTACAATCACACTTAACTACTATATATTTTAAAATATTATCAAATTACACTAATGTTAAAACTTGATTAGATTTAATATATATGAATACATAAGTATAGCATTTTAAATGCATGAATGCATTCTATAGTATTTTAAAATACATGATAGTTAAGTTTAACTAGCCAGTCACATAAGTATAATTTGATAAAATTTAAAGTACATTCTAGTTAAGTGTAACATTTCAAATCATAAGGCTCTAACTTAATAGTGCTTAAACAATATATAGAATACTTATTGTTGCCGCGGAAATCCGTTCTCCGACTCGGGTGCACTTCCAGCTCTGGGTCCGAACTCCGATCTCGACGTCTGGGGTGGAACCTGCAAGACAGTCTGCGCTCACAGATGATTTCCTTGGGGTTGTCCTCTGCGGGGGACCCTCCGATGCCCAAGTCAGTGGAGATTCACAGCAGACAGATGTAAGGAGAAGACTTTTCATAGAAGAATCTTCCTCTGAGCTCCCGATCGGAGCTCTAATGGAGTAATTGATTCTGTAAAGCCAAATGAAAGTGTGGAAGTTTTCTGTAAGATGATTTGCGTACCTGAGAGCTTGAAGTGTTATGGTATTTATAGAGGATTACCTGACTTCCTAAGTGCATCGTGGGGGTCAAAAGTTGTTATAATTTGAAACGGATTCGAATCGAGTTTGTTACGAGATCGGTAGGATCTATATCTTATCAGTTAGAGGATCGATGGTTGGGAGAGCTGGCTGATGCCTTGGGATCCATAATTGCGTAGGCTCTAGGCCACTCCTGGGTATGATTCCCTATTTGGAATCTTGTTCAGTTTCAGCGAATAGGGACTCTCCCGTGCCAATTCCACAGAGGTATTTTGAATGCCGTGGTTGGCCTGGATGAGGAATAGCTTGGTTTTCGAAGTATAAAATGGATCGGCTCGAATGTCCGAGGAATAAGAATGGCTCGGCTCGACCAAAGAATAAGGATGGCTTGGCTCATATGGCCGAAGCATAAGGATAGCTCGGCTCGGCCGAAGAATAAGGATGGCTTGGCTCAGATGGTCGAAGCAAAGGATAGCTCAGGTTGTCACGGTGGTTCGACTTCATCAAAGCTGATTTGACCTTGTCGCTAGAACGTCACACCAGCTGGCCAGCTGGCAGGCAGAGCGTTTGGATTGGGTGCAGCCTCATCGCGGATGTGAGCTATCAATAATGCAATGATGATTTTACCTCTCATCACATGCCCCCACTCCCTAGTCTAAGTGTAATTTCGGATATAGGGAGTAGAATTCTAGAGCAATCTTATTTGGGGATTCAAAAAGACGGGCAATGATGATCTCGTAAATGATGTGCCACTATTTCGTCATCATTTTCTGCCATGGCTCGAGAAAAAGATGCCTAGTTTATCGCAAGCTGCAGTTGTGGGAGCTCCACGTGGCAGGACTCCTTTATTTTTGATGCCATATCAGGGCCTTTGGCATCTAGGGCTTTCTTTCTGAAGCGCTTATTTAAAGAGGACTGGGGTGAAGTTCCTTCTGCAATGCCTCTTTGTCCCTGCCGCAAAGATTTTTCTCCTTCTCGCTCCTTCTTTGTGCCCTTTCCTGTCTGTTTGCGTCTTACCCCCTGATCAGCCGATATGAGTGGCCCAGGCGATGTTGCTTCTGAGGTAACCCTAGATGATATAGATAGAATCCGTCGCCATTATAGATTTCCCCCAGGTGTAGCCTTATGGGTGCCGAGGACCAAACACCGGGTTTCAACCGAGTTGAGCCGAGGAGTCTTCTTCTACGAGGAGAGTTTGAGGGCAGGTCTCTGATTCCCTCTTCTTTCGTTGATACAGCAGGTGATGAGGTTTTACAACAAATGCCCAACGATGGTGGCCCCAAATAGTTGGCGAAATCTTGTTGGATTTGTCTCGATGTGCAGTTGTGTTGGGGTGGCTGCAGCTCTTCCCCTATTCGTATTTTCTACAACCTCTGAGTGGCCTTATATCGGCCTCCGGAAGTCATTCAAGATGATTTCGATAACCCTTCTTCGATTAAGGGGTGGAAGCCCCGATTTCTCATCGCCGAAGGAAACATTGGCTTGGATTTTTTGAGAGGATGGGGTAGTTACGTGAAGGACCCGGAGGCACGTTTGGAGTTGAGCGATCAGGAGAAAAGGGATCTGGTTATCCTTCGCAGTGGTCAGGAGGTATCGGCTAAAACTCTGTTAGCTGAGGATGCCCTCTTCGCCGCTGGGATTAGCTCTGTCGACCCTCAAGGTAAGTGTATCTTTTTTTCTTTTATCGTGATGGTCGGCTTGTTCGTGGTATTCCCATTTGGTTGAACCATTTTTTATCTTTTCAGCCGAGAGGTTGACGTTTGTGGGCCAGATGAGGAAAGAATCGGGCAAGCGCTAAAGGGGCTTCAGCTCTGGGGACAGGCATGGCCCGAGAAGAGATCTCATCCCTTCGGGCCTCACTCGAAGGGGCTGAAGAAAGATGGCACCAGTCACCGCTCTCCCACCCCAATAAGGGAGGTAGCAGAAGTGCAAACCGGTCGACGAGCCCCCCTACTGGAGGGGGAAAAGTAGTAGAGGAAACCATTGGGAGAGCTCGGAGAGAGCTATCGAGGTTTCTCCCCTCCAAATAGTAGTTGTATCAGACGACGCATAGGAGACATCGCCGGCACGCCTGGCAATCCCTCTGCCGGATGTCTTTCAGTCACCGCGGTGGAGAGCCCATTGCTTATGGAGGAGACTTCTATTCGGATGGAGGGGTCAGAAGAGGCAGTGATGGCTGCTGAAGCTCAAGTGGAGCTACCCGTCGAAGGTTGGTGGAGGTTGTGCCTCCTCCCGCTGAAGGTGCCCCACCCCCCCCCCCCTGGTTCCTAGTGACGTTGTGGAGGAGGTAGAAGCATCAGCAGAAGAGGAAGGAGAAGAACCATTGAGTGAAGGGGATGTTCGGGCGAGGGTTCCCTCAGTAGGGGCCGAGGTATCTGAAGCCTCACACATTAGAGTTCTGGTGGAGGAATCCGAGCGGATGGCTACTCAGGTCGAAGTCCCACGGGCTGGTTCTTCGGCTACGAGCTCTTTTGTCCATGGCCCGGAGGTGGATGATATGATCATCGCCCTGATGAGGTTCTTTTTGCACACTAGGGGAGTTGCTCGACAACGAGCCTACAGCGGGGACATCATTGAGGTGGCTTTTGGTTGGCTTGGGGTACTGCACGATGCTTTCCTTCTTCCCCTCATGACGATGTCCTCGAACTACATCTCCCGGGTAAGTTATTGTGCCGAGATCACAATCCCTGATTGGTCGGTTGGGTCATAGCTTTTAACTTATGTTTTCCTCGCAGATTACCCTAGTCAGAAGAGCATTGAACTGGCGTTTAAACTTGGCCAATGGGGCCTGCGCCCATGCTAGGAAGGAGGCGGCCGACCTTCGGTCGAGGTGGATTCGACCAGTCGGCTCTCCAGGGCTCTTGAGTCTACTAGGGTGCATCTTTAGAAAATGACCGAGTCACGCCGAATTGCTGCCAAGAGGGCCTCTCGATTTAAGGCACAAGTTAAAGAGCTCCGCGAACAGTCGGAAAAGGCCTGCCTGGAGTTGTCTCAGATAAAGGCTAATCATGCCGAGGAATTTAGTGCCTTGCAACGGCATTTTGAGAAGAGGTGGGACCAGCTGAGGGCTAATCATGTTAAGGAGAAAAATAATTTGAGCAGAAAGCTTGAGGAAGAGGAGCACAAGTGTCGGCAGCAGCGGTATCAGCTTGCTGGCCTAAAGAAGGAATTTGCCGATATGGAGAATCGGCTGAAATGGCGAAGTGAGCAGGTTGCTTGGCTCACTGTTGATCTTGACCAGTCGCGAAGAGAAGTTGGGGACAACCAGTCTCGAATTAATGACCTCAGGGAGGGTCTTCGAGAAAACAAATTAGCAAAATTGTAGGCCTTGGAAAAGATCCTAGAGCTGAACAATAAGATGGCTCGGTGGAAAGAAGAGGTACGTCGTCTTCCTCTTCATTTGTTTTTCAATGTTTTTCTTTTGCTAGTGGACTCAAATATTCTGGTATTTCGTAGATGGATAGAATTGGGCTCAAGGCGCAGGAGCAGTTTAAAGCTTTAAGGGCGGAGTTGTCCGCGAGTCGCCGAATGAACCTCGAACTCCAAAATCAGCTCATTTCGGCTGTGGAGGAGTATAAAAATTCTGCACAATTTTCTGAAGAACGTAGAGGGGCTTGTGCCAATGCATTTCGGTTCAGCGAAGAGGAGACTCGAGCAAAGATATCTCAGGTGCATCCCGAATGGGATTTGTCTTTTTTGGATGCCGAACACTTTGATGCTCGTACCCCAGGGGGCGAAGAAGAGGAATATGAGGACATCTTGGATGTCAATCTTGACGCTATTTTAGGCCACAGTGAGGCCATGGCCTCCGAAATGTCCTCAATCTGCCCGAGGCATCCGAGGCTCCTCCTTCGGTATTTGAAGTGGGTGAAGCGAGTCAAGCCCCTTCGGAGATTGTCAAAGAGGTTCTTGGGACGAACTCGGATCTTGATTCTTGAGGGTTACTTGTGTGTTTTTGTGTTCCAGATTTGTAACCTGGTCAAAAAATTTTAATGAAATGGATCCTTCGACTCCTACTTGCTTGTCTTTTTGGATGATCTTTTTGTCGCGGTTCTTCCAAACGGCGAACAAACAATTCATGTTCCTGGATTGGTTTATTTCTTATGGATTGAATGTCCTGTTCATTCAGAGTTTAACCGATTTACTTCGCTGATGTAAGCTAGCTTGGTTAGAACTTAAGGAAATGTCTCGGTCGAGGCTGAGGCTTAGGCAGATAGTTCGATCCATCCGAAGTAAGAAATTGGCTCATTTAGCGAGGCATAAAATGGTTCGGCACGATGTGACCAAAAATTGCGCAAGTATCTTGACTGGGGTCGAGATTCGGCGGATAGCCCGGTCCATGAGAAATTGTTTCATTTTCTGCCAGGGCTGATGAGGCAGATTTATGATTCACCGAAGGACACTTTGTTTTTTGTGTGTGGCATTTATCCCGTTGGCCTTCTCCAACGCATGTCTTTTTGATGTACAAGTTAAGCATTCGATCACCATTGGAGGGCGTCGCTTTTACAAGGTGATTTTTCAGACTTGCTCGTATCTCAAGGGTCGGCAGGCGATTTCCTGTATTTAAGGCTCCTGATTCGAGATCAGAGGGAAATCTTTTATTGTGCGTCATATCCTGGGATATGCGCTCAATGCGCTTTGAAAAGCGCTCTTTTCATTCTGAAACGCCACGTGGTGGTGTGGTCAGGGTATTTTGAATCCCAGGGCTTTCTGCTTTATTAGCTACTCCCGGTCTATTTGCCTATAAAATGGGAGGAGCGGGTCGTGTTAGGCTATCTCCCAAGACTTTCTTTTCTGTGAGTGGTAAGAGTTTCCATGGCGTCTATTTCATTGAAGTTGAGAGTGGAGAGTTCGAGCCTTCTTTTTCAAGGTTGGTTCATCCCAGATAGCTGGGGTGATAAAGAAGCTGCTGAAAAGCAGATAGTCCTCAAGGAGGAATTCTTGGGGGTCATATGGAGAGCGCACGGGAGGCCCGCAGAGGTCATATGGGAAGCACACGTGTATGCTTCCCGTGTGGGCTTTGTCACCTGCCGCGGGGGTTGTTGGAAACGCAAAGCACACGTATTCCCCATGATTTACATGAATCTCCCCTCCCCTCTCAACTCTGTTCCTCCATCTGAGGAATCTTTTGCCATGTGAAGAGGGAGTTGAGTGGTGTGTGGGTTTGCTGGCTCTATGCCTTTTATTGTTAGGCGATGGCTATCGGCCCAGCATCCCACTTGGTCATGAGGTGTCCTCGGCATTGGCACCCATAGGTTTGTACCCCATTTTGGATCTCTTAGTTCATCGGGGGACCCGTGGGAGGCTAGCATTATTCTTTGGGATTAACCAGTGGCTTAACAGAGCCTATCCGGTCTCTCTATTTCTGGGGTCGGATGTAAAGATATCGTCTATCGACTAAGCTGCTCAAACGAGTCTTTTATTTTACTTGTATTTCATGTGCTTTGATGCACTTGTAACGCCTCTTGAGAGGTTGTATTCCTCATCGATTAACGGAATAAAGAAAGTTTTTGTTCTTTCTTCTTTTTTCAAATGTTTGTAGATGTTTGCTTTTCCCTTTTGGCGTGACCGTGCAGTTTCGCTTGTTTTAGGTGTACCGAGTCTTTCTCAGCTCGTAAACCTTCGATTGTGCTTGGGTAGCACTACCTTCGTTAGACATTCCATAGCGTTTGACCCCCTCCAGAGAAGGCGCCGATCTCTGTTCAAGTCAAAAAAAAGGGGGGGTCTAGGCGACCTTATCGATTCACAAGATAGGCACGGCACGATAAAAAGGGGCTGAGTAGGACTTTTCCTAAGGAGGAGAGATTTGCACAATTCTGTTGACGGTCAGAGAGAGGGGTTGCTTATTTGCGCCAAAATGTGATGAAATGTATCAATTGCGCTAAAGTGTCTGGGAAATTAACCGGCCTTACCATTACTGTAGAATCGTCAGGGCCACTTGGTTTTGTCCAAGGCTTCAAAGATTAACAGAAGTTCGATTCGGCTTTGGCCGAGGGTTTTAGTAGCAAGAGATGCACTCCGGCTCTGCCGAGGCTTTTGATAATAAGTGATGCACTCGGCTCTGGCCGAAGCTTTTGATATGCACTTTGGCTCTGACCGCGGCTTCCGATAATAAGAGATGCACTCCGGCTCTGGCCGAAGCTTTTGATATGCACTTCGGCTCTGGCCGGGACTTTCGATAATAAGAGATGCACTCTGGCTCTGGCCGAGGCTTTCGATATGCACTTCGGCTCTAGTCGGGGCTTTCGATAATAAGAGATGCACTCCAGCTCTGGCCGAGGCTTTCGATATGCACTTCGGCTCTAGCCGGGGCTTCCGGTAATAAGAGATGCACTCTAGCTCTGGCTGGGGCTTCCGATAATAAGAGATGCACTCCGACTCTGGTCGAGGCTTTCGATATGCACTTCGGCTCTGGCTGGGGCTTTTGATATGCACTTCGGCTCTGGCTGGGGCTTCCGATAATAAGAGATGCACTCCGGCTCTGACCAAGGCTTTTGATATGCACTTCGGCTTTGGCCCGGGCTTCTGATAATAAGAGTGCACTCCGGCTCTGGCCGAGGCTTTCAAATTTCTTGTTCGATTGCAGGTGGTTATCAAATTTCTAGTTTTCTTGTTGTAGATCATACATTTGTTATCATCAAACACAACATAAAAACTTCTGTTTACCAAGTGACCAAGACTAATTAATTTTGTGCCAAACCAGGAACATACATGACATCCTTTAACAGCTTAGTTTCAGATTTAAACTTCACGGAAACTACTCCCATTCCAACTGCCTTCACCAATATGTTATCACCTATTTTCACTCCTGAATTGATAGACACATCCAATTTCACAAACAGGGACTTATTTCCAGTCACGTGGTTACTACAACCACTATCTAGGAACCAGATTTCATCACAACATTGTAAAGAAGAAAGGCAAGTCAAAAACAAGGTGTCACAGCTTGCTCCCTCATCTTTCTCATGGTTTTTTTCCAAGTAATTTACTTGATTATATTTTATGTTCCAGCAGAAGGGCTTAACATGACCATATTTACCACAATGATGACATTTAAGAGGAGTTTGAAATTTGTTACCAGAATTTTGTGGAGAATTCGAATGATTTTGATTGTTGAAAGACTTTCCAGAACCTCTGCATCGTCCTCTGCCTCTAAACCTTCTTCTTAAGTTACCACCCCTTTCATATTCTCTACTAGGTCTGGGAGATTGATCAACAGATATATTCTTATCACTTTCTTTTTCAGTTAATTTCACCTAAAAACTTGTTCTGTGATGACCTCAACTTTGGTATTCAACCGTTCTTCATGGGCTTTCATGGAGCAATTAAACTATTGAATGAAAGCTATGACAATCCTTTGACTCTTCAATTGCGGCCACAATATGATCAAATTTAGGTGGTAGACTCCTTAGCACTTTTTCAACAATCATATGCTCTGACAAGTTTTCTTCCAAAGAACTTGTTTGATTTACTATCAAACTGACACGGGTGAAAAAATCCTGAATTGATTATGTGTTCATCAAAAGAGATTTAAATTCCCTTCTTAATGTTTGCAGTCTCACCATAATCACTTTATCAGAACCTTTAAACTCCTCTTTCAAAATATCCCATGCATTTTTTGATCTGGTTGCTCCCATAATTTTTGAAAAAACATCTTCATCCACAGCAGTTTGAATAAAAAACAAAGCCTTGCTATCTCTCTTCTTATTTTCCCTCAACTCGGCTCGTTGTGCCGCAGTAAGTCTTTTATCATCTTCATTGAATCCACTTTCCCCAAGAGCCACAACTCATTCGACATGAAGAGTGTCTTCGTCTTCAAACTCCACGAGTCATAATTCTCTGACTTGAGAATTGAAAGCATTTGTTGTGAAATGCTGACCAAACTCATACTTGTTGCCACTTTAAACCAAAACTCCAATAACTGATGTTGAGCAACAACATATCCTTTTCCTTGCTTTGAACCAGGCTATGATACCACCTTGAAGGATCTACACAAAGAAGGATGCACTCTTAAATAGAAAACAAGGATAAAGTGGACTCAAAAAGATCGTACTGATACTGTGCTGAAAAATAGAGGAAGAAAAAATACTACATGAGAGTTTCAGCGAGAAAATTCAAACGTTCTACTTCATTTTCTACATAATCATTATCTACAAAACATAACACTTCACTTTATAAAACTACATCACACACGATGCTCAGTAACTGACACACTTCTAACATGAACACAGTAACTAAACATGGTAACACGATTTACATTTGAATCACTTCTAACATCATCTTGATTTACATTTGAATCACACTTCTAACATGGCAATGGATAGTGGATTGGACGAGCAAGAGGGTGGGAGCGGATGGCGGATTGTACAATCGAGCGGGTGGCAGAGTGCAAACGGCCGCGAGCAAGGATGTGAGCGGTGACAGCAACGGTGTGGAGATCGTCACATTGTCGGTCTCGAAGTCCCACAGGCCATGGAGGCCACAAAGGAAGAGGAAGGGTCGTGGGAACGGTTGGCGGATTGGACGAGCGAGAGGGCGGCGGAGCACAGGTGGCCACGGTCCTTGGTCTTCGGAGTTGGAGTCGGATCTATGGTGGTGATCAACTAAAACCTCTCCGCCGCCCCGGATTTCTTGGTCGTCGTCGAACCCTGATCACTCTGGGCCTAGACCGAGGTAATAGAAGCCTATGTCCTCAGCTCCATCAAGAACGCTGAAGTCGGTGCGGTCTAGGTTTTCGCTAGGGCCGCGAGGCGACGGAGAGCGGTCGAATGGATCGAAAAGGAGGGGAGGGAGATGGCGGGGTTTCGAAGGTCGGAGATGGGGGGAGATCAAAGGAAAAAAAATGGCCCACAGGCCACGGAGGAGGAGGAGGAGGAGGAAGGGTCGTGGGAGTGGATGGCGGACTAGAGGAGAGAGAGTGCAACAGAGTGTAGGCGGCCGAGGGTGAGGATGTGGGCTGCGGCAGCAAGTGTTCTCATTCTTTGCCGCTAGCATCTTGCTGTCGAAGTTGACGTTCTCATGGCGTTACCGGTTTTTTAACGATAGAAAACAAAATGAAACGATAACAAAAGTTCAGACGCTTCAAAAAAAAAAAATTTGATAGTAGAAACTCAAAAATAAGTTACCAAACAGATGAATTTGATCGTGGGAATTGTATATAGGTTATGGGCTTACTACACTTCCCTTGCGATATGTAATTTTGGAGTAAGGAAAGAAATTTTTAAGAGAAAATTTTCTCAAAATAAAGAAAAGACATTCATTATCTAACTAATTATTAAATTAAAAAAATAAAATAAAAACATTGAATTTAACTTTCATTTATTTTAAATATGATAATTTATGTTAATTCTATAATTTTATATATGGTAGGTAAAAGATGAAAATTTATTTTAAAAAAAATTCCATCCTACAATTTATTTAATTTGCAAGTCAATTTCATAGTGACTAATGTTTCAAATAAAGATGGAGCTAGTGTTCATTGATTTTTTATAGAAAAACCTGTTATCTGACCGTCTTATATAGCTATGGCGTAGTCGATCGGATTCAAAAATGTTCTCAGCATTTTAATTTATACAAAATTCATTTTCAATTATATCACTTTCATTATTTGATTTTGTTTTATTTTATTTTATTATTTATTTATTCATTATATGCATGTCTCACTTGCAGCAAGGGTTTCATCACCGAGCAACAGCAACAAAGCTAAGGACAACCAAACCAATCAGAATATACTAAGGCTGTGTTTGGTTACTATAGTAAAATATCCATATCCCAACTCTTTTTTTCCGACGCTAGGAGGAAGCATCGGGATATCCCGTAACCTGCCGCAGATAACGACGCTTATAAGCGTCGGCATATGCCGTATCGGACTCAATTTTTCCGACGCTAATAAAAAGCGTCTCTAACTAACGACGCTTATAAGCATCGTTAAATTTATAAGCGTCGTCGTATCGCTAGTAAAAGCGTCGGCATCTAACGACGCTTATAACCGCATATAACGACGCTTATAAGCGTCGGGATATCAACCCCATTGGGATTAAAAGCCCTAGCTCCCGTTTTCCTTCTCCCACGCCGCTTCGCGCTCCTCTCTGTGCCCTAGCTCCCTCTCGATTTTGCTCCTCCCCCGATCATCTAGATTCATCGCTCTTGTCCCTTCTCCCTCCCGTTTTCGGCCTTCCACGATATCGTGCCCTAGCTCTCAGTTCGAGCAGAGCAGCCTTGTCCCTTCTCTCTTTAATCCATCATCATCCACACGATATCGTCCGTCCATCTCACCGGAAGCTGCTTGAACTTTGATGCCGTATGCGAGAGAGAGAGAGAGAGAGAGAGGAGGAAGAGAGTCTCGTAATATCAAGGTAATTTTGATTCCATTGTTCATTTCTTTCTCTTTGTTCGTTGATTGATTATGGTTTATCTGCCTTGTGGTGTTTAGATGTTTGGGATCGTATTCTTTTTGTTGATTTCTTGTGATCTGGTTCAGGTATGTGGGTTATTTGGTATGTAGGTTATTTGGTTGGGGATGAAACAGTAGAGGTTTGCGATTGCTGTGTGATTAGTTGTTTTCCTACAATGATAAAAGTTATGGCTTATTCTCTGTAGTTCTTTCTACATTTCTTACAATGGGAAGCTAAGTTCATGAATCATTGGGCCAGCCATTTTGAAGGTAGCTTTCAAAATACATTAATTAAATCCTTTTGAAAACCATTATTTTACTTAAATTTCTCTCAATCATTCATTTTGTATGGATACGGTTCATTAGATTTTTAGCTGATGCTATTAATGAATAACTATTTTAAATGTAAAATAAACATATGGTCCTTTCCACTTTAATATTTTTGAAAAATTTATATAAAAATATATATAATATTTTCAATGCAAACATAATGTTAACATGAAAGGATAATAGTGTCATATAATACTCAAAATGGTTATTTATTAACATCATCAGCTAAAAATTTAATGAAAAACAGGGTGATTTGAGGGATGCATGTGTAAGTAATAATTTTGGAAGCGTAAATTTGTAATAAGCCATATTTGTAAGGGTATGTATGAAAAAAAAGGATTTAGCATGTACGTCATCAACCTCCAAAGTTTTGAACATCATGTCGAAAAGCATATATGATCAAACCTGTCTACAAGGTTATTTTGCATATTACCATATCTAGGATGAGACGAGGAGGGTTGATTACTTGATAATGGCAACATACATTCTCCATGGAAAACCCACTTAGTATAACCTCTTGAAAAACCCTTCCATATCAAATGTTCTTCAACGGTTTGTGGATCTAAATATAAATTATTAACATCGCTGATACGGACATAAAATCTTTCCATTCCAACTACTTTTATTCATACCAAATTTAATGAAACCACGAACTCCATCTAAATATTCTGTGGTATTTCTCGGTTTATTTATCCAACTTTTATCCATTGTAAGATAAATGATCGTTAAACAACCAACTTTTATCCAATATCCTGCACAAATTTCATCATCATAAGTATTCAACATTAGTAGCATAGACATATGTCAGAATAAATTAACTTTTAGGTATTTTAATTTGAACACAACTGAAATTAAAACTTGAAAAGGTCATAGCTTCAACTAAAGCAAAACTGATAGTTTTTATTCACATTGATCAAACAAGTAGTATTTTATTATTAGATGGTAGAATTACTAGTTCATAAATTAACTATAGTGAAGTTGTGCCGATAACTTTCACCAATATTCTTTTTTTTTTTGTGCCAAAGCCAGGGCCCTTTGTTATTTATAAGGTACTCACTGAAATTGACCTTGACACCACTAAAACTGACACCCTGATCATCCTTCACAACATTGTCTCAAGAAGTACTACTGCAACACTCCAATACTCGTAAAACAATAGCTAATACAAACCAGACCACATAATAGAATAATTGTCATAATGGTCTAGCTTGCCAATCTTATTAATGAAATAAAATATCTCAAAAGATAATAGGGCTTTTCATGTCGAGACAAAAATCCAGAGGAACAGTGAAGAACTCCGTTTATTCAACAGACAAAAATGTGATTTTGGCTCTCTACAAATGGTGCAAAAATTGGGTGGGTGGTGGGGAGGATGGGGGGTGATCTAACCCTTCTCCTATAAAATCAGCTCTTGATGGAAGATATTTGGAAATGTACACCTGGATGTAGCAAACTTGAGGCCCAAAATTTATTATTCCAACCAAGATGGAAGCATCTCCTCTTCCCCTCAAAACGCATCCAATCCATTGAGTAAATAAACAAAAGATCAAATGGGTCCATGAAGGACTATTGCACGTCATTGTGAACAAAAATTTCTATGCATGTTTATGGAAGTAATATTATTTGCATGATCATGAATGACATCCTGTTTTTGGTTTCTTTTAAATTTTCTTCATCTTCTCCTCTTCCTCCGGCGAAGCCTATTTTGGCTCCTCAAAAAAAAAAAAAAAAACCCTACTATTTTGATTGTTGTAGCATTGTGTCACAGAAGATAAAGTTGGTCCTAACAATTAATTTGTATAGATTTTGTCACGTTTTCCATCGAGTTGGACCTCTCCCAAGTCCCAACACTTCATAATTGGAAATGGGTTCCTCCCGAGTCTCTTCTTTTTACTAAAACCAACTATGTTCACGCCAAGGTTAAACTCGGCTCCTACAACTACTTGATAGACTTTATTCTGAGAAGTGTTCCCACTCCCCTTAGGCCTTGATCAGGGACTGGTCCACTTGCTACCAAGAAGCGGGCTTGGTAGAACAGTCCAATTACTGGGCCCCAAGCCAAGAACTCGGCTAGCCCTTCTCAAAAAAAAAAAAACTCCACAAGGTGGGCCTGAAGTTGTTTCTAGGTGTTCCAGACTCTATCATAATAATTTTTTTAGGACAAATCCTTTTGCCGCGGTGCACAAAGAGCTTTCCCATTTCTTAAACTTATGGGAACCTAGTGAACCGTCCTGTTCCTCTGTCTGAGCGTTCAAAGAAGATTAAAAAGAAGCTGATCAACTGATGACAGCCCTATGCTAGATGATTTAGAAATTAGTGAATGGAGTAGAAATTAGTGAAATCAAAATCTAATAAAGATATACAGAAGAATCTGGCGTTCCATTGAAGGATAAATCATTCCAAAGATTATAAAAAATTACAAGCAACCAAACCAGACCTCATCCCCAACCAAATAACCTACGTACCAAATAACCCACATACCTGAACCAGATCACAAGAAATCAACAAAAAGAACACTATCCCAAACATCTAAACACCACAAGGCAGATAAACCATAATCAATCAACGAACAAAGAGAAAGGAATGAACAATGGAATCAAAATTACCTTGATAATACGAGACTCTCTTCCTCCCTCCCTCTCTCTCTCTCCCCTGTATCGCGTCAAAGTTCGAGCAGCTTCCGGTGAGACGGACGAACGATATCGCGTGCGATAATGATGGATTAGAGAGAGAAGGGACAAGGCTGCTCTGCTCGAACTGGGAGCTAGGGCACGATATCGTGGGAGGCAGAAAATCGAGAGGGAGAAGGGACAAGAGTGATGAAGCCAAATGATCGGGGGAGGGGAAAAATCGGGAGGGAGCTAGGGCACAGAGAGGAGCGCTAAGCGGCGTGGGAGAAGGAAAACGGGAGCTAGGGCTTTAATCCCGATGGGGTTGATATCCCGATGCTTATAAGCGTCGTTAGATGCTTAGCATCGGAAAAATTAAGTCTGATACGGCATATGCCGACGCTTATAAATTTAACGATGCTTATAAGCATCGTTAGCTGCCGATGCTTTTTACTAGCGTCGGGAAAACCGAGTCCGAGATGGCATATGCCGATGCTTATAAGCGTCATTATCTGCCGTTGCTATTAAATAGCGTCGGCAGGTTACAGGATATCCCGACGCTTCCTCCTAGTGTCGGGAAAAAAGAGTTGGGATATGGATATTTTACTGTAATGAGCTAAGGGAGGACATTAAAGCATATGATGAAATATAGATAAGCCTCTTAGGTGCTGTATAATCATTAAAAAGGTTAATGTCAGTTTCATGGCAGATCTAAGATATCATCTATGGTATGGACAAAGGATATTGGGATATTAAGAGGCAGCATTAGCATATATGGATATTAGGCATACCATATTTACTTGATAAATGGATATTAGGCATACCATATATGCCTAATATCCAATTAAAAAGTTAATGTCAGTTTTCGAGTTCTGACATGCATGCAGTACCCCAGCTAAGTTGCAATATAGAAAGAAATAGTCTAAACCACGAATTTCGTTCACCTGCATGTCGTCTCCATTCAATTTGATTAGTAACTTGACTGCTACCTGTGTTGCCATGCCAAGCTTGGGTTCACAGATTGGTATCAATGTCTTTCTTTGATATATAGTGTGATAGAAGAATATCAGCTCCTTTTTATGTATGTTGCACTAGATACAGCTGCTGTGCCCCCCACCTTGTAGTTTTTCCTTGATTCAAATTTTTGCTCTCAAACAATGAGGATTTCACTTCAGAGAGGAACCATAATAGCTATAGTATGTGAGATTCAATTTTGTCAACAAGGAACTCTCTGCTTTTTTTTTTTTGTGGGGGATGGGATATATGATTATGAGATTGAAAACAGTGGAGGCCGAGAGTAGCAAGGACTTGGTGGATTCCTGTTGCTTTGTTTGGGTATCACTTTTTCTTTTCCACGTTTCTTAAACTATATATTATTCCATCTATCTCTTGTTTTGGTACACGAATCAGAACGGCTACAACAGCTGATGCAATCAATTATTGGGGGTGGAGAAATTAAGACGACCGTCCTGTAATTGTGAACAAGGACAGGTATGGCCATGGGAGTGCTCTCTGCTAGAAAGCAGCTGCACTCATGTTGGTGCTGGTGGATAGGACTTCAAATTAAGGCTTCATGGCATTACTCTCTATCACAAATGCCAGGATTTTCTCCTGGCTCTCTCTTCCTCCAAAGGCCAACCATCAACATCTCTCTATGATGGATGATGAAGAACTTGTCCAACTTCAGGAAGGGTACAACTTGGGTAAAATTTTCTAAGCCTTCCATGGTGATATATATATATATATATATATATATATATATATATCCTGGAAATGTGGAGGGAGGGAGAGGGCGTGTGTGATCTTGTTTTAACCCCATGTTTAATAATACTATGAAATGCCAGCATCTGTGAAGCACTCCAATCCACAGACAACCAACATAGCGAGGAAGAAATCCAAAGGCAACCTACAAACCGTGGAAGAAAGATCCAACTGAAGCTATGGTAGATTGGCTTCCTTGTGAGCATAAGGCCATAGGTTGTGGCAGAATTCCATTGTTTCAGTGCCCACTGTTCAGCCATGAGCAGACAAATTAAGGATGCAAAAAAATATTCTTCACTGTTCAAAAACATTTTGGTGCCCAATATCCAGCATTAACATTAATATCCATATATGCTAATGCTGGATCTATTCCCTTGTGGTTACTGTTGGCAGATGCCTTCTCCAACAATGTTGATACCAAGTCTCTCAAAAGGAAGAAATAAGTTATATTTTGAATCAAACTCTTATAATGGATGGTCTAATATTATTTTAAACTAATAGTAAGTCTCTAATTTGTTTCCTTGAAGGTGACACTTAAATAGCACATATTACCATATGAGCCATCCAATTCATTGAAATAATGATTGAATTTATCAAATGCATCTAACTTTACAAATTGTATAATTTCTTTTTTAGATGGATAAGCATGGGCGGGAAACCGGTGAGGTGGAGTTTTACCGGATGACTTATACTCACCATGATGGCACTTTTGTCAAAGATAAGTCGATAGACCTTTATGTAATTATTTATTACAATTTATTTCGTACAACAATTTTAATTTGATTATATTATTCAGTAAGATCTAACTAATTTATCGATGCTTTTAATACAGGAAAGAGCTACATCTCTTATTGTTCAGCATGTCGATGACTCTACGGCATCTACGCAGAGTAATCGCATCGAGGCTGAGGTATTTACAGAGCTACACATCTACGCAGAGTAGTCGCATCGAGGCCGAGGTATTTACAGAGCTGATGGGACCGGAGCGCTATGGTCGAGTGAGGGGTTATGGAGTTGGAATTACCCTCACTCAGTTATCTGATGTGAATAGACTTACGCGTGATGCTGCAGATGCTGTTCATAATAGACGTGTTTGCAGACTTGAGCATGCGATTGAGGAGATGCAACGGTCGAGTGCCGCAGCGATTAAGAAGATGCGATCAAGAAGTGCAGCCGAGAGAGCAGCCGACAGAGCATTGATGGATTCCATGAGAGAGCATATTGAGCGGCTTACATCTCTCGTACAAACGGTTGCTCCACATTAGGTAAATACATATATTATTAAATATATATTTTATATTAAATTAATTATTTGTCTAATATTCATTGATAGTTTCACAAATTAAATTTTTTTATTTTCTTATAGGCTTCTGGAGCATTAGATCCTCGCAGACAGGGTGACGACCTTCCTCCTGCAGATCATTGACCGTGGCTTTTTTTTATTTTATATCTTTCATTTCATGTATCTTTAAATTTTGTGAAACTTTAAATTGTAACACTCTCTTAATGTAATGAAATTTTAATTTGAATGTGAAGAATGTGTGCAATGTGATTTTTTTTTTATGATTGCATTGTATATAACAGGTTTAATATAAATTTTATCTTAATTGCATAGGTTTAAATACAACAGGTTTAATATAAATTTTTTTAACTTTTATGTTCTTTGTTTTATTTATAAAAAATAGAATATGCCTAAAAGCGTCGGCAACTGTTAGCATTTTATGCTTTAAAGCGTCGGGACAAGTTGATCATTTTAAAGTCGCCATGATCAACGCTGTCCGACTCGGCACGTCATTGCACTTTAAAGTGTCGAATATCTTATTGCATGCGTTGGGACAATTGAACTTCCCGACGCTTTAAAGGACTGATGCTTTAAAGCGTTGGTACTACACGACGCTCTGCCGATGCTTTTAAAAATCATCGGCGAATAACGTCGCTCTGCCGATGCTTTTAAAAAGCGTTCACAATGCGTGTAAAAGCAGGAGAATATTTTTCGACACTTTAAAGCGTCAACAAATGACATTTTTAGCGTCGAAAAATCAGAAATTTGTTATAGTGGGTGCATCGCCAGATAATCTTGAATGATAATATGGATTACCTATAAGATAGATTACCACTTGATAGAAATACTAGTAATGTTGATTACTATGTTTGTTATACAACACAGGTAATACTATAGTAATATGGATTACTATGTTTGGTATGACACATAGACTACCAATCATATAACATCAAATTCTCAAAATATCCTTAAATTAAATTTATTAAAATTTTATATATTATTATATATTTGATTTAAAAAATTTATATTTATAAATGATAATATTTAAAAAATTATATTTATAAATGATATTCAAAGTAGTCAATGGTGGAGATCCGTGCTCCGACTCCATTGCGGAAGAGGGCATGGCGGCATGGCTCGAAACCTTTCATATGGAGGTTGGTCAATAGAGGAGATCGCGAGTAGAAAGCAATCAAAGGAAAAAGGATAATTTTATTAAAAAAATAATTTATCAGATTTTCATATTTTTGGTAATGTTGATAACCACTCTTTCCTCATGAGGTAATACAAATTACTACTATTGTCATTCAAAATACATACCAAATATAGTTATTTATGGGTCCCTTTTAAATTACCGGTAAAGTAACCAGATAACAAACGTCGTGACAAAGGAAATCTATGTCACCGACGTAGCTGACTCCAAAATTAAAATTACAAATGAGAAAATGATCAAATCACTCAAGGAATACATGCATGCACTTGATCAAAAGACCAAAAGACCAAGGCGAAATACTAAAACGTGTTAAGGTGAGCCAAAAAGAGATTATTCATATTCATTCATGCATGCACTTGAACATCAATGTTGAGCAAAATACAAACCATTAAGGTGAGAGATCAGCAAAAAAAATGAAGATATTTAAATATATTCTTTGAAGAAATATTCGAGTTAATAGAAAATCAAAAAATAAAAAGTCAAACAAATGAATTCCACGGCTATTGTAGAATCCATTTGTAAATCTATGATTTGGAAACATAATAAAGTTTGGAATTTCTTTCACTTATTATAAATTCTATCAAAATTCATAAATAAATTTCATGGTAACAAGGAAAGAAAATTTTTTGGACTAAATTTTTTCTAACAAAGAAGAAGGCGTTAATTCTCTAACAAGCTAATTGTTAAACAAGGGTAATTTAAAAAATACTGGATTTGATTTTCATTTATTTCAAACATGAAAACTCATTTCAATTCTATAGTTTTATATGTATGATGAGTTAAACTTATTTACAAAGAAATTCCATTCTATAATTTATTTAATTTGGAAATCTATTTCATAGTGATTAATGTTTCCAATGAAGTCTTAATATGATAGTGTGTTCTTTGATTTTTTTTTTTTTTTTTAAAACTGTTATCCGAACGTCTTATTTAGCCATGGAGCATTCCCAGATTCATAGATGTTCTCACCATCTTCTTTGTTTTTTTTTTTTTGTTGAATGAAGTTGACTTTTTGGGACCGTAACTCTCAATTTATATAAAATTTATTTTCAACTTCAACTACATCACTTTAGTTATCTTATTTTATTTATTTATTTATTTATGCATACGTGATGCATGTCTCACTTTAACATATAGGATTTTCAATAAATAATTTGTTACATAAAATCAAATATAACATATCAAATATAACATACTTACGTGATGCGGAATTCATCACAATAGATAGAGAGATTTGAAGCCTCTTTTAAAAAATAGCAGATAACTTGATGGATTTTTTAAACTTCTTACTTTCTAAGGTAAAGAGAGGACCAATTATATACATAGATAACATTACCAACTTTAATGGCTTTATTTGAAGCCTCTTTTAAAAATAGCAGATAACTTGATGGATTTTTTAAACTTCTTACTTTCTAAGGTAAAGAGAGGACCAATTATATATACATAGATAACATTACCAACTTTAATGGCTTTAACTTTCAGATCATTAATACCCGATTAGATGAAAGGACGATGGCCTTTTGCCTTCCGTAAACCGTATATGGAAATGATAGTGGCCCTTCACCTTCCGCATACAGGCGCCAATTGAAGAAAGAGGAGATAGAAGGATGGTGGCCGATAGTTTATGACATTAATATTTAATAACCTAAACATTATGCCATTCATAATAAGAGTTATAACGGTAATACAATACTCCCTCTCATATACTCGTCACATAATTTATATATAAATAACTTAATGTTCACTTAATTGTCTTAAAGACACATTAATTTTTTTTTTTTCAAAACATTTCAAAACATTAAGCGTATACAAGAATAAGGAACAAGAAATAATTGAATAAAACCATAAACGTATCATATTAATGAGCTCAAGAGTGTCATAAAATTAATATAATCAATCTTCAATACAACCAAGACCCATTCTATTTACATGTTCTTTAAATATCTTTGGTTGTAAACCTTTAGTTAAAGGATCTGCAATCATAAGTCCATTTTAATATGTTCAATACACACTATTTATTTCAAAACCTCCTCTTTAACAGTAAAGTACTTTAATTCCATATGTTTAGCACCTCCAAAATATTTATTATTTTTTAAGAAGAAAACTGTTACAAAATTATCACAATAAATTTACGGCTTGGTAATGGTGTCGACAACACCAAGTCCTGAAAGTTCCGCAGCCATAATGCATGAATTATAGCTTAGGCTATAAACTCTGCTTCCACAGTGGAAGAGGCAATGATAGATTGTTTGACACTTTTCCATGAAATTTCCCCTTCTTCCAATTGGAACATATAGCCAAATGTTGACTTTCTACTATCAACACAACAAGCAAAATCTGAATCTGAATATTCAATCACTTCCAACCGATTGGACCTTCTAAATGTGAGTATATAATCCTTAGTTCCTTAAAGGTATCTCATCATTTTCTTTGCAGCTTTCCAATGATCAATATCATATCAGCCCAACATCCCAACCACGAAGCTAATATCTGGTCTTGTGCAAGTTTGCAAATACATCAAGCTACCCATAGCAGTACGCTCTACATCATTCTTTGGATATTGCATAAGACTAAATTTATCCTCTTTTGTATTGGAACAATACCTGCTGAACGGTTGTTCATATTAAATCTCTCAAGAATTTTCTTGATGTAAGCTTTCTGAGACAACCCTAACAATCCATATGATCCCTTTCTAAATATTAAAATTCCAATCACATAAGATGCCTCTCCCATATCTTTCATCTCAAAATTCTTAGAGAGAAAATTTTTAGTCTTATACAAGATTTCTAAATCATTAGCAGCAAGCAAAATATCATCAACATATAGAACCAAAAATATAAACTTACTTCCATAAATCTTTCGGTAAATGCACCGATCAACGATATTTTTATGAAAACCAAAAGATGTAATAATATTATTAAATTTAATATACCATTGTCTGGAAGCTTATTTAAGTTCATATATTGATTTCTTAACTTTACACACCATATGATCCATTTCTTCCATGGAAAAACCTTCAGGTTTATCCACATAAATTCTTCCTTTATATCCCCACTAAAAAAAGGTTGTTTTAACATCCATTTAATGTAACTCTAAATCTTATTGAGCTACCAAAGCCATAATGATTCTTAATGAATCTTTCTTTGAAACCTATGAAAATGTCTCTTTATAATTAATATCATCCTTCTGAGTATAACCCTGGGCAACAAGTCTAGCTTTAAAATGTTTGATATTGCCATTTATGTCATGTTTGGTCTTAAAAATCCTCTTGCATCCAACTCGTTTAGAACCTTCTAGCAATTTGATAAGATCCCAGCCATTGATTTGAACTTATCCTTCATAGCATTAATCCATTTATCAGACTTATCACTATTTTCAGCCATTGATTTTAACTCATCTTTCATAGCATTAATCCATTTATCAGACTTATCATTGTTAATGGCTTATGAAAATTAAATATGATCTTCATCAATGCCATAATCAAAATCCAACTCTTGCAAATAAATCAAATAATTATTTAAAATAGCTGATTTCTTATCCTTACGAGTTTACTTAAAGCTATTCCATATGGTTCATTTCTGTCAGCTATTGGTAAGTTAGGCTCCTCATGGGGTACTTCTTCATTCAAACATTGTTCATTATTGTTTTGTTATTGCAATTCTGAAACAATGTATAAAATAATTGTGGATGTAGGAACATTTATGGGTAATGAAACATTAACCCTTAATTCATTGATATCCACAATCTATTTGTCAGCACTCCCACTAACTTTACCATTTTTAATGAATTTGGCATTGCTATCTCAATAATTCTAAAACTATGGTTTGGACAATAAAAGTTGTACCCTTTGGATTTCTCTAGGTAACCAATAAAGTAATCACTGATAGTTCAAGAATTCAATTTTTTTCATGTGAATTATACACTCGTGTTCTGCTGGACAACCCTAAGCATGCATATATCTTAAACTAGGTTTTCTTTCAGTCCATAACTCAAAAGGAGTTTTAGAAACTGCCTTAGTAGAAGTCCTATTCAGTAAATATACTGCAGTTCTAAGGGCATATGTCCACAAAGATTTTGGTAATGAGGAATTACTTATCATACTCCTAACTATATTCATTAATGTTCTATTTCGCCTTTCTACCATACCATTTTGTTGAGGTATACCTGGCATAGTATACTGTGTACATATGCCATGTCTTTTGAGGAACTTTGCAAATAGATCTGGATGCTGTCCTAATTCATCATACTTTTCATAACACTTACCACCTCTATCATATCTTACTATTTTCACTTTTCTATCTAGTTGCCTTTCAACCTATTTGGTAAATACCTCAAGGGCATTTACAACTTGAGATTTTTCTTTAAGCAAATAGACATTTCCATAACGTAAAAAATCATCTATAGAGGTGATAAAAAACTTTTCTCCATCAAAAGATGGAGTATCAAAAGGTTCACATATATCAGTGTGTATAATTTCAAGAAGCTGAGTACTTCTTGTATCTCCTTTCTTATTATGTTTGGTTTGCGTTCCCTTAATGCATAAACCAAGATTAATAAAATCTAGGTTTGATAGAACCTCATTCTTTACTAATCTTTGTAGCCTTTCTTTGGATACATGACCCAAATTTATGCCATAAGTAAGCAGAGTTTTCATTTGCCATACTACGTTTAATTTCAATATTTTGATAAACACATATCAAGGATGCAGAAAAATTGTCATCAAGTTTCAATTTATATAAAACATCGATCAGAATTTTAGAACCAATAAAGGAACCATCTTTATTAAATAAACTGAAACATCCTTTTTTAATCTTGAAACTAAACCGATTAATATCAAGTTTCGAAATAGAAACCAAATTTCTAGGAAGTGAAGGAACATAGAGAGTTTGTAGTATATTCAGGTGATGTCCGGTATCTAAAGTAGGACGATAAGTCTCTATGCCTTCAATTGGGCCTTCTCTCGCTTTTCCATGAACAAAAAGTTCTCATTTAGGTTTATGCTCTGGATTATAAGGAATCCCTACATTATATTAGAAACATGAGTAGTAGTACCAGAATTCAACCACCAAGTGCTAAAAAGAACTTCAGATAAGTTTGATTCAAAAATTGGAGAAGCATAATGAAAGATACTTTTCTTTTCGAACAAAGCTTTTCGTTTTAGACAATCTTTCTGATAATATCTTTCTTTCTTACAAAAGTGACATTTATCTTTCTTCCTTTCCTTCTTATCATTATCAGCAACCTGTGTTACTTTAGTGGATGCTTTATTCTTAAATTTCTTGAATTTTGGCTTGATAACTTTACCAGCTCCTTGACCCACTAGGTTTATTGAATGAACCCCTAGCGTTTTTAATCTCGTTTCCTCTTGAGTAAGCTTACTGGCCAATTCATTAACATCCAACTTATCCTTAATAGTGTTATAGTTAATTTGAAAAGGCCCATACTCTTGAGGTAATGAGTTCATAATGAATTATTCTGGAAAGGAGTCATTCATAGCCATTCCCAGGGTCTTAAGTCTTGCTGTAATATTAGTCATATCAAGGACATATTGCTGCATACTTTGCGATCCATCATACTTCATGATCGTAAGTTCAGCCATTAGTGTCCCTGCAAGTGACTTATCAGCGGAATGAAAGTGCTCTTCCACAAGCTTAAGATATTCTTTAGCTATTACACTTTCTAAAAGAGTAGACTTAATATTGTTGGTAATTATCATTCGCATGAAACCAAGATATAATCTATTAGATTTGTCCCATGCTTTATATTTTAACTTCTCTGCCTCACTGCTCATATCAGAAATGTCAGTAGGCTTTTCTTCTAATAGTGCTAAGTTAAGATCCAAAACACCTAAATGGAAATTAACTTGCTCACGCCATTCAGAGAAGTTTAAACTTTTAAAGATAGAAGCATGTGGATGCAGAAAAACAGCTGCAAAACATAAATGCTCAAATTTAGATAATTAAATATAAAATATATTATAGATTTTCTTTGGATAAATATAATATATATATATATATATTTATATATACATCATTATCATAATTAGAATGCTATCTTTGGATATCCATATTATATTTGATAAGAGAATATTAGATTTCCACTTTTAGGTTTGTTACTTATAGAATATCAATCCACCTTTGGGCAAATTCTTAATTTTTAACAACCAACAAAGTTGTTCTTGATTGTAATAAAGTTGTAATAACTAAGAATAATGCCTTCATAGGAAAAGGAATCTTTTACTTGGACCTTGGGTTGGCTGGCTAGGTCTAGTATTGTGTGTTTTAAAGGTTTCACCCTTGGGTTTGAACTTGTACCCTGAATTAAATCTTACTTATTCCAACCTTGACTAGTGGTTGGATTCAGGAGCTAATGTTAATATTTGTGTTGATCGCTCCTGGTTCACTACTTTTCAGGACTCAAGTAGAGGAAGTGTAACTCTAGGGAACAACACAGCCGCCAGGGTCGAAGGACAAGGTCGAGTGAACCTAAAAATGTCATCGGGAAAAGTTCTTACCTTGACGGATGTGCTTTATGTTCCTGATCTTAGTTTGTTTTAGGATGGTAGGGTTGGTTCGATTGTTTTTGGAGGTTCGATCGAAATTTAGGCTTTGACCTTCGTTTAGAATTGTTGTTGGTTTGGTGTATTTCGGTTAGATTGGCTTGGACACTTGGAGTTTTATTTTGAAGGGTTTTAGACCTATGTTGGTCTTCTATCCTGATTGAGTTTAGAAGTTGAGCCAAGGTTAGCTCTCCTTGTTTTTGAAGCTGACTTTTGACAAAGCCATTCCAAGAAGGAGGCATTTTATCTAAGAGGCTAGAAACTTTAAAACCTTCAGAAAATTTTCCTTCATTGGCTTGAAGTTTCCTAAGGTATTCTTGGAATTTATGAATTTGGTCATTGATAGGCATGTCATCTACCAAATTGAATCTGAGGAATGATGCGGTATTAAATCGTTCTACTCCAGCATCATCAAGTCCATATTCAGACTCAAGGTTATCCCATAATTCCTTTGAATTTTTAGCCGATAGATAAATGTCATAGAGAGAGTTGGACAGGGCACTAAGGATTCTACCTTTACATAGATAATCCTCTTCAGGGGTAGTGGTTGACATTGTGCTAGGAACTGGTAGATGATTTGTCAATCACTGACCAAAGACCTAAGGTAGTTAGCCAAAATTTCATTTGGCTTTGCCACCTCCTAATATGGGATCCATCAAATTTTCTGGTCTAAGACTAACGATATCATCCCTAAGGGTTGCCATATGGTCCAAACTAGATTCAGAGAGGATGATCTGAAAAATGAAAATGATTTTGTTACAAAGTTGTTTGAATAATTCAAACAATTTTTTTTTTTTTACAACAAGAGAACAAGATATTTTGCTACAAGTGAAAGAAAATTAAATATATATTAAATATGCAATGTAAATAAATTATAATTAATTTGCAAATGGTTCTCCTTTAGATTGTTAAATTTTAAAAATAAAAATAAATTCTAAAAGTAAAAATAAATTTAATTTCTTCATCCTTGCAATATATCAATGCATATTTATATATGAAAATAAATCAGTAGTGTGTGAGTGGCTGATTATATTCAGTAGAAAATAAAAACTCAAAATAAGAGTGAGTTAAAAGTCAGGCCTAGGAGGCGGTTTCAACCACAGTCCTAAAGGAGAACCGGCCCGCTTCTCGTGCGAAGAACTTTGGACCTCAACCCTCCTCCAAGGTACAACCCGAGAGTACGTTCGTCGGCGGCACGATCTCAACGAACGTCAATCAGCTATCTTCAACACAATTCGAAGAAACAAAAAACTGAAATGTAGAAACAAAAAACTTGTTGTGGTTCTACCCTCCATTTTCAACCTCTTAAACCTTATTTATAGATTTTTTTTTTAACGGTCAAATTTTTTTTTTTAATTGTAGGCAATTTATTTATTTTTATTAAATTAGCCGAACGTTCGGCCGTTTTATTTTTAAACGGCCGAGCGTTTCATTTCGTTTCAAACGCTCCACCGCTTTTAATGGGAAAGAAGGCCACTGGAGGCACGGTTTAGTAGCCAAAGAGGCAAACTTTAGTACCAGACCATAAATCCCAACATTTAACATAAGCCTCACCCCTCCACATTCCAAAACACCAAACGGCCAAAGAGGCAAACTTCAGTACCAGGCCATACCCAACTTAACATAAGCCTCACCCCTCCACTTAACATAAGCCTCACCCCTCCACATTCCAAAACACCAAAACGTTACAATAATATCCAACAGATCAAGAAAACAAACAAACCGAACCAGATAGCTCCATCTATGCATATAAAACCTACATCTCTAGAAACCACTTCGAGACCAAATCGTAACCCATCTATCAACGGACAATTTGCTCTATGAAATAGGTAAATTTCTCAAAAGCACTAGAGATCAAAAACTTAAAAAAAAAATGGCGATAAAAATAGAAGTTAAACAACCTTTGGAGTTCCGAAGGGATCTGAGGACCATCTTATACCCAAGGGTATACTTCCCGCTCTTCATCACAAGAGCGAGTCCATTGTTTATGCTCTCGGTACTCTTCTTCTACATCAAGAAATAAGCGAAAAAAAAAACCTCAACAATCAATGAAGAAACCCAAAAAACTAGAAAGGAAACCCATGGCCATGTGATCAAAGAAAAAAGAAGTCGAAAGAATAGAATTGTGCGAAGTTTACCACCTTCTTCAGGGTGGCGCCTTGGGCGATGCTCCAAGGATGAGAGGAGGGAGGCGAAGAGGCAAAACCCTTGAAGACTAGAAGACCTACAGTCCTCTTGTCTTCAATGGAGCCCGACCATCATTGGAAGTCAGCCGTGGCTTCCCACCTTGCCGGAGATCTAGATCCATTCGAATGGGAGGCTGGGAGGCAAGACTCGAGAGCTAGGGTTGAGAAATCAGAAAGAGCGAGTAGGTGATGGGTGAGCGGGAGCTAGGGTTGAGAAATCAGAAAGAGGGAGCTCGCGACCGGCAAGCGGAGATTGAGAATAACTTATAACGGGTTCGGGTTATCCGGGTCAGGTTGACTGCAACCCGAATCCGGACCGATTTTAAATTGGTCCGGGTTAAACCTGAATATTTCGGGTTTGGATTGAGCAAAGGTGGGTTTGAGCACTGTTGAAATTCGGGTTCGGTGGGCCGGTTTGATCCGAACCCGGCCCAAGTTGCACCCCTACTCATAACTCTGAATCCAGCCCAAGTTGCACCCCTACTCATAACTAGTCCGTAAGTTTTCAAATGAAGTCTTAAATATCTGTAAATTTTTAATTAAAATCTTAACTTAAATAGTTATGTTGGTTTTCTTTTAAAGGAAAAATAAAATAAAAAGAATAAATAAAAAAATATAGATCGGTGTTTCATGATTTAAACATTATCAAAATAGTTATTTGCGGCTTGAAATATTATACTTAGCTATCATGTACTTTAAATTTTATCGAATTACACACCATATGATTTTACAATAACACTTAACTACTATATATTTTAAAATATTATCAAATTACACTAATGTTAAAACTTGATTAGATTTAATATATATGAATACATAACTATAGCATTTTAAACTACATGAATGTATTCTATAGTATTTTAAAATACATAATAGTTAAGTTTAACTATTCAGTCACATAAGTATAATTTGATAAAATTTAAAGTACATTCTAGTTCAGTGTAACATTTCAAATCATAAGGCTCTAACTTAATAGTGCTTAAACAATATATAGAATACTTATTGTTGCCACGGAAATCCATTTTCTGACTCGGATGCACTTCCAGCTCTGGGTCTGAACTTCAATCTCAATGTTCGAGGTGAAACCTGCAAGACAGTCCGTGCTCGTAGAGGATTTTCTTAGGGTTGTCCTCTGTGGGGGACCCTTCAACACCCAAGTCAGTGAAGATTCACAGTAGATAGATATGAGGAGAAGACTTTTCACATAAGAATCTTTCTCCGAGCTCCCGATCGGAGCTCTAATGGATTAATTGATTCCGTAAAGCCAAATGAAAGTGTGAAAGTTTTCTGTAAGATGATTCGTGCGTACTTGAGAGGTTGAAGTGTTATGGTATTTATAGAGGATCACTTGACTTCCTCGGCGCATCGTGGGGTCGAAAGTTGTTATAATTTGAAACAGATTCGAATCGAGTTTGTTACGAGATCGGTAGGATATGTAACTTGTCAGTTAGAGGATCAACGGCTGGAAGAGCTGGCTGATGCCTTGGGATCCCATAATTGCGTAGGCTCTAGGCCACTCCTAGGTATGATTCTCTGTTTGGAACCTTATTCAATCACTACTAGAAAAGTGTGATTTACCGAGGGATTTTACCGAGGGAACAAATCCCTCGTAATTCCAAGGGATTTTCTGACAAAAAAAATATAAACTATAAAATATTCTGATAAAAAATATTTTCTCGCAAAATCCATCGCAAAATTAATTTTCTATGGGATTTTTCGATGGATATTTCTAACAAAAATGGGTTCTTTGTAAAAAAATTTCGATAAAAAAATCCCCTCGAAAAATCCCTCGGAAATCAATTTTGCGAGGGAGTTTCCAAGGGATTTTTTTTCATTAATGAGTTATTAATAAAATTTTTGATGAAAAAAATCCGTCAAAAATCCCTCACAAAATTAATTTTTTTTACAAATAATCCATTTATTATAGAAATATCCCTCAGAAAATCCCTCGCAAAATCATCAAAAAATCCCTCAAAAATCCCTTGAAAATTAATTTTGAAAGGGATTGTCCGAGGGATTTGTTTTCATCAAAAATTTTATTAACAACTCATCAATTTTTTTGAGGGATTTTTTGAGCGATTAGTTTTATCATTTTTTTTACAAATAATTCATTTATTATATGAATATCCCTCAGAAAATCCCTCAAAAAATCATCAAAAAATCCCTCAGAAAATCACTCGGAAATTAATTTTGCAGGGATTTTCCGAGGGATGTTTTTTCATTAATGAGTTATTAATAAAATTTTTTATGAAAAAAAATCCCTCAAAAAATCCCTCGCAAAATTAATTTCCAAGGGATTTTTTGATGATTTTGTGAGGGATTTTACAAGGGAATTTCTATAATAAATGACTTATTTGTAAAAAAAATTGATAAAAATAATCCCTCGGAAAATCCCTCGGAAATTAATTTTGCGAGGGATTTTTTGAGGTATTTTTTTTCATTAATGAGTTATTAATAAAATTTTGATGAATTATCCAAGGGATTGTTTTTATCAATTTTTTTTACAAAGAAGCCATGAATAAAATTAATGTTGCGAAGGATTTTTTTCATAAAAAAATTTAAGTATTAAAATAAATTTTTAGTGAAAGTTTGAAACTTAAAAAATATATTTTGGCTATAAATTTATATAAAATAATTTATGAATCATATAACAGAGTAATTTATTAAATTTATGATATACTTAAAAAAAGGCATGCTTTCATGAATAATACTAATTTTTAAAATAATTAAAGGATTATTTTTTAAAAAAAAATCCTTTACTTTAAGCAAGTTTGACCATGATGAGCTCCATCATAAGACTAAAACAAATTAGCCTTTAACTAAACATGTTGATATAATTGTGTTTGTGATTGATCTATTAGCCAAGTTTGAAAGGAGACTACCTTTGACTCAACAAGAAAATATGCCCATGTACTAGTGATTGCATTACTATCTAGGCTTGAAAGAAAAATTGTTCCTGCACACATGAGATGCCTTTATGCACATATGTGTCAATAATGACTCACTAGCTTAGTTGGAAAGGAAACATAATTTTGAGTGAAAAACATGTTGATACACATATATTTGCCCATGATCACCTCACTAGTTCAACCTAAAAGGAAACATATTTTGATATGTGAAAACACGTGTGAAAACACATTGATGTGTGCTAGTGGTAAGCATCGATGAACTTGTCTTGAAAGGAACTTATTCTTGAATACACAAAGTTAGTGGTCTATTCCAATGGCTAAATCTTAATTATAGTTAGACTTGAGAGAGTGAACATATGCCTCAATTTCAAATTAATTTACAAATCATACAATAATTTCACAAGATCCATAATTTTATTAAGAAATTATTTAAATAGATAAATTCTTTTTTTATAAATTAAACAAGGGAGTGATTCAAACCATAGGGACGAGCAAACAAGGGAGGTAAAAATTTATGCCCTTTTAATCCCTTCTTGAGGTGCCGTGTTCTGTTCTTCTCGAGGATGTTGTCGGCGAGGGTTCCGGCATGGGCCATGGGGAGGAGGGGGGAGGGGGAGGGGTCGGTAAAGAAGGGGATGGAGTCACGACTCTGTCCTCCCTCCTGGCCGTGGATGATCCTGTCGTAGGTGGTGATGGCGGAGGCCACAGTGACGGTGCTGGTGACCCTCCCGTGATGGCCGCTGTCCTCCCTCCCGGTTGTGGTGATGGCCGTGGATGATCTTTGTTTCGCAGTGACGGTGCTGGTGACCCTCCCGTGATGGCCATTGTCCTTCCTCCCTATCGTGGTGATGGCCATGGATGAAATTCTAATCGTTCAAGATCTTAGGACAAATCCAAAATCTTGTTTCAATTAGTATTTACTTTTAAAAAAATATTTCATTAAAAAATATCAAAAAATAGAAAGATGAAACAAAAAAACCTTATTTTAGTTCTTTTATAAAATAAAATTATATAAGTTTTTTTTATAAAATAAATTTCTAAGAGATAGATAGAAAGATTTAAATCTAAAATATTGAAAAATTTACTCACAATCATAGCCACTAAAACTCAGGCTTTTTTTTTGTTCATAAATTTATTATGAAATATTTAAATATTATATATATATATTTTATAAATAAAGCTTAAAACCTGTTGAATTTTCACTGCTTGGCACCCATTTTTATTTGACCGTGGCGCCTAAATTTAAAAAGTCGCGGGTCAGGGGTTCGTTCTAATTTCACCTCGAACCTTCCCTCTCTCTCTTTCGCTGGGCTCGCCGCTAGCCCTGGTTCGCTCCCTCGGATGCCACCTACTCTCTCCTCCTCCATCGTCTCTCCGACGCCTTCGGCCAAACGCGAGACTCTGTTATGGATTTTTCTCCAATAATACTCACTCGCGAGATGGGAATGCCCGTCGGAGACGGTGCGGAAGACCGAGATGCTCGTAGTTTCTTATTTGGTCGATGGAGTCGATCTTCTTGGCGTGAATCCAGGTTCGTTTTCTTTTCTTTTCTTTTCCCTCGAGTTGATTCTTCTCTTCGATTTACTTCTGCTTCTCGCATCGTAGATTTGGTCCGTGTTGGATTTGAACCGAAGAAACCCTAACCAGGGGAGGATGGCAGGGAGGGGGAGGTTAAGGGAGCGACTCCGGTGGAGCAAGCTCTACTATTTCTCTTGTGTCCATCCCTCTATTCTGTTAGACAACGATGCTCCCTATGCTCTTCAAGGTCCCGTTTATTCTCGTATTGTCTACTGCAACCGACCCTGAGTCCACCGCAAGAAACCTCTCAAGTACCCTACCAACTACATCTCGACCACCAAGTACAACATCATCACCTTCCTTCCAAAAGCCATCTTTGAGCAGTTCCGGCGAGTAGCCAACCTGTACTTCCTCCTTGCTGCCATCCTCTCCATCACCCATGTCACCCCTTTCTTTGCCATGAGCATGATTGCCCCTCTGGTTTTTGTTGTCGGGCTCAGTATGGCAAAAGAGGCATTAGAAGACTGGCGAAGGTTTATGCAGGACATGGATGTTAACAGCCGAAAGTTTAGTATCCAAGTCAGATTCTTCTCATGGATTCAAAGCTTAGAAACACTAGCTATGTCTATGGAGTTGTCATAAATTGAACTCTTTCCTCTGCAGTTCCCAGCATTGTACCAGCATAGTGAGAGATGTAATATAGTGAAGTAGTCCTTTCTTGAAATCTGGAGTTACAAAATTTTCCATGTACCATACTGGGACGCCATGGTTTTGATATTCTTCTTTACATAGCATCATTCTACATTTTATTAAGGTGATTGTTTGCATGTGGTGTATCAGTAAGATGATTGTTCACATGTGATTTGTCGCTTTACTTATTGTTTTGTTTATGTTAGGATGATTCATATTTGGAGCATTACATCAGCACCATTGGAGTTGATTTTGTAAGTACAACCTTTTCTTAGTGATGGCTTTGACTGGATGGAGAATGTAGAGGTTATACTAATTTAGTCTTCTTTTTCTTAGAAAATACGCACTATGGAGCAGGAGGGGAAGACCATTAAACTTTAGATTCTGAGCTTAGCATTTTATTATTAGCCTGACCAGGTCAGCAGTTAATCAACCTATGAAACTGTTTTTGCAGCATTTTGTTATGGATCATGCCATGTTAAAGGTTATTAAGCATTTAATCATCTAAAAAAGAACTTGTTGATAAGGAATTTTATGATATGCAAATGCCTGAATCACTACATGCATCTGTTCAACTGATATGCTTATGGCTTTCCCTTTTTGTCTCCCTTCTGATTGATGATAGTTTGCTTGCTGCAGGCCATGCTTCTGTTTATATACTCAGATGAGCTCCCTGATGTGCATGACCTAACTGGATCAGTTTCTATGTGCACATCGACGATTATGGTCCAACACTTGTTGGCTGCAGCTGATAGATATGGACTGGAACGTCTGAAGCTGTTATGTGAGGCAAAATTATGTGAGGAAGTCACTTCTGATACAGTAGCAACAACCTTGGCTCTAGCAGAGCAACACCAGTGCGCTCAATTGAAGTCAGTCTGCTTAAAATTTACAGCAGCTCGAGAAAACTTGGGAGGTACATGTTGTTGACTTTATAATAGGAGATGTGCATTTTCCATTTATATTATGGTTATATGATTTGCTTCACGTAGCTTTAAGCATTTAAAGAGTTTTCTTACCATCTGCAAATGCACCATGGTCCTTTTAAAAAGAGTCAACATGTCCTGTATGTCCTCACCTTTGCTTGTCTGTGAAAGAAGAAACCTTCTGGGTTGACTGTTTGCTCTGCCAGAGTGACTCCATCTGAATCTTATGTTATTGGCCAATTATGGTATTACCTTTCAAGAATACTGGAGCATGAGCATGGGACAAGTTATACTTGTTGCTAAAAGTATTGCAAAGGATGAGCGACGAGTATAGTGGTTAGAAAGGGTTTTATAAATGCATAGTAGTGTTACAGAATATCAGATTCTATTTGCTTTTTAATAAGTATGGAATAAGGATTATGTGACAGTGTTGTGCATTTAGACATACTTTAATTTGGAAGAAGGTTCGCCAAGATGTATCGACAACCTAGGCTGGCCAATGATCGGTTTGATATGGTATCAGTATCTACCATATTAAACTGCAGCGAACGGATGCCACAAAAGAAAAAGAGGAGGAGAGAAGGGAAGAAGTACCACCGGTACCGTATTAAATTGCAGCGGATTGATGCCATAGAGTGGAAAGAGGTGAGAAAGGAAGAAGTATGCTACCTCCACTATTGCAGGAAAAAGGGAGCCATCTGAGACAGCCAAGGTGATCTATTATTTTTTAGTTATTAGCCAATTGAAATCAAGTTCATTATTAAGGCAGTCGGTGATCTATTCATATGTCCCATGTTTTATCTGCCTTCTATTGAATATTCTGTTAGGCATTTATATTTGACTTTGTTTTAGTATCTGAGAAAAGTGTGATGTCATTTTATTAGGCCTTTGCTGATGAAATTGGTATCCCATTCGTGGAGACTAGTGCGAAAAATGCAACTAATGTGGATCAGGCTTTCATGGCCATGACCGCCGCAATTAAGAATCGGTAGGGATCTTCACTTGACCAAACTGGGGTGTTTGAAACCTCATATTAAGCATGTCACCTTTAATAAACCTCATATTAGCACACTCAAATATTCTTTCCTTTTTTGTCATATATTTAGGTTTCTTATTGTAAATTATTAAGATACTCTTAGTTGACACCTCTAGTTAACATGCTATCGATGATTCAAAAGAAAGGAAAAGGCATTTGAAATTCTTTTATGTTATAGTTTAGATGTTCATAAGTCAGGCCATATATTTTTATTTATCCTTATTTTTGATACATATATCCTTTCCTTTACATATATGTTGTTCTTATTTTATATTTTTTAAAAAAAAATTGCTAATGTTGTTTATATTATGAAATTTAGATGCAGAAGTTGAACCGACCTACATTGGATGAGCTCTTCAGACACACATATCAAAAGAAAAAGGATAGCAATCAGTGGGTAAATAAGAAGGCAAAGACTCATGTAAGTATTTAAAAAACTCTACTTTAATTCATATATTTAAACTATTTGTATGTTTAGCTCATTATATCTAATATCTTTTACACACTGATTTTATATAGAAGTGGCAAGAGGTGCAATTAAGTCAGAGTTCAATTGGAGAGGATCACATCCTTATGAGTTCTTGAGGAGTGGATTGAGGAGCGGAAGAAAATTTATGGACTTGTTTGTAATCTTTTTTTTATTATTGGGATGATAGTTGTTTATGATTTTTTTTTTGTTATGAACTTGGACATGAAGACACTTGTGAAACGTTTTTTTATGTATTTGGAATAAATATATATATATATGAGAAGGATCATGTTTATGATGATTATGGTTTTCAATTTATATAGCAAGTGTATTAATGTTATATTTATTGTGATGATTATGGATTAATATGTCAATTTATGAATATAATTTTTTATATGGATTATTTGTATATATATAATCAGGTGTATTAAAAAATATTTTAAGTTTTTTAAAAATTATATTTAAATATTATAAGGGATTTTGCAAAGGATTTTATTTCTCGGAAAGCCATTTTGCGAGGGATTTTTCGAGGGATATTTATTTAGTAAGCAATATTTTTTCAAAAATTAAGAAAAGTGATTTAAAAATTTCAAATAATCCCTCAAAAAATCCTTCAAAAAATTTTCCTCGAAAAATCCCTCAGAATTTCCCTTGAGAAATTTTCCATCGAAAATCCCTCAAAAATTTCCCTCAGAAATTCCCTCAAAAAATTCCTCAAAAATTTTCCCTCGAAATTCCCTCAAAAATTTTCCCTCAAAAATTCCCTTGAAAATTTTCCCTTGGAAAATCCCTCGGAAATTTTCCATTGGAAATTCCTTCAAAAAATTTCCCTCGAAAATTCCCTCAAAAAATTTCTCAAAAATTTTCCCTCCCTCGGAAATATTCCCTTAGAAATTCCCTCGAAATTTTTCCTCAGAAAATCCCTCAAAAATTTTCCATCGAAAATTTCTCTCGGAAAATCCCTCTGAAATTTCCTCGGGAAAATTTCCCTCAAAATTTCCAAGGGATAAACTCCATTGGAAAATCCCTCGGAAATAAATTCCCTCGAAAAAATTTTCCAAGGAGGGTTTTTCCGATGACCATTTATCCATCGAAAATCCGTCGAAAATTTATATTTTCGATGGGTTTTTTCCTTTTTCCCTCAGAAAATCCCTCGCAAATGATGCTTTTTCTTGTAGTGAATTTCAGCGAATAGGGACTCTCCCGTGCCGGATTTCGCAGAGGTATTTTGAATGTCGTAGTTGGCCTGGACCAGGAATAGCTTGGTTTTTGAAGTATAAAATGGATCGGCTCGAATGTCCGACGAATAAGGATGGCTCGGCTCGATCGAAGAATAAGGATGGCTTGGCTCAGATGGCCGAAGCATAAGGATAGCTTGGCTCGGCCGAAGAATAAGGATGGCTTGGCTCATATGGCCGAAGCATAAGGATAGCTCGGATTGTCAGGGTGGTTCGACTTCATCAAAGATGATTTGACCTTGTCGCTAGAACGTCACGCCAATGGCCAGCTGGCCAGCTGGCAAGTAGAGCATTTGGATTGGGTGTGGCCTCATCGCGATGTGAGCGATCAATAATGCAATGAAATTTTACCCCTCATCACATGCCCCCCACTCCCTAGTCTGAAGTGTAATTTCAGATATAGGGAGTAGAATTCTAGAGCAATCTTATTTGGGGGATTCAAAAAGATGGGCAATGATGATCTCATAAATGATGTGCCGCTGTTTCGTCATCATTTTCTGCTGTGGCTCGAGAAAAAGACGCCTAGTTTATCGCAAGCTGCGGTTGTGGGAGCTCCATGTGGCAGGACTTCTTTATTTCTGGCGCCCGTATCAGGCCTTTGGCGTCTAGGGCTTTCTTTCTGAAGCACTTATTTAAAGAGGACTGGGCGGCGTTCCTTCTGCAATGCCTCTTTGTCCCTGCCACAAAGATTTTTTGCTCCTTCTCGCTCCTTCTTTGTGCCCTTGCCTGTCTGTTCACGTCTTACCCCCTGATCAGCCGATATGAGTGGCCCAGGCGATGTTGCTTCTGAGGTAACCCTAGATGATATATAGAATCCGTCGCTATTATAGAGTTCCCCCGGGTGTAGCCTTATGGGTGCCGAGGACCGAGCACTGGGTTTCAACCGAGTTGAGCCGAGGAGTCTTCTTCTACGAGGAGAGTTTGAGAGCAGGTCTCTGATTCCCTCTTCACCCGTTGATACAGGAGGTGATGAGGTTTTACAACATATGCCCAACGATGGTGGCCACAAATAGTTGGCGAAATCTTGTTGGATTTGTCTCGATGTGCAGTCGTGTTGGGGTGGCTGCAACTCTTCCCCTATTTCGCGTTTGCTAAAACCTGATCTCGGAAGGAGCTCTGAGTGGCCCTATATCGGCCCCCGAAGTCATTCAAGATGATTTCTGATAACCCTTCTTTGATTAAGGGGTGGAAGTCCCGATTTCTCATCACCGAAGGGAACATTGGCTTGGATTTTCCGAGAGGATGGGGTAGTTACGTGAAGGACCGCAGGCGTTTGGAGTTGAGCGATCGAGAGAAAGGGATCTGGCTATCCTTTGCAGTGGTCAAGAGGTATCGGCTAGCACTCTGTTAGCTGAGGATGCCCTCTTGCCGCTGGGATTAGCTCTGTCGACCCTCAAGGTAAGTGTATCCTTTTTTTCTTTTATCGCGATGGTCAGCTTGTTCGGGGTATTCCCATTTGGTTGAACCATTTTCTGTCTTCTCAGCTGAGAGGTTGACGTTTGTGGGCCAGATGAGGAAAGAATGGACAAGCGCCAAAGGGGCTCCAGCTCTGGGGACATGCGCGGCCCCGAAAAGAGATCTCGTCCCTCCAGGCCTCACTCGAAAGGGCCAAAGAAAGATGGCACCAGTCACCGCTCTCCCACCCCAATAAGGGAGGTAGCAAAAGTGCAAACCGTGGTCAACGAGCCCCCCTACTGGAGGGGGGCAAAGTAGAGGAAACTGTTGGGGAGAGCTCAGAGGGAGCTATCGAGGTTTCTCCCCTCCAAATAGTATTTGTATCAAACGACGCAGAGGAGACGTCGCCGGCACGCCTGGTGATCCCTCCACCGGATGTCTTTCAGTCACCGGCGGTGGAGAGCCCATTGCGTATGGAGGAGACTTCTATTCGGGTGGAGGGGTCAGAAGAGGCAGTGATGGCTGCCGAAGCTCAAGTGGAGCTACCCGTCGAAAGGTTGGTGGAGGTCGTGCCTCCTCCCGCTGAAGGTCCCCCCCTGTGGTTCCCAGGGACGTTGTGGAGGAGGTAGAATCATCAGCAGAAGAGGAAGGAGAAGAACTATTGAGTGAAGGGGATGTTCAGGCGAGGGTTCCCTCAGTAGGGGCCAAGGTATCTGAGCCCTCACACATTAGAGTTCTGGTGGAGGAATCCGCGGATGGCTACTCAGGTCGAAGTCTCCCGGGCTGGTTCTTCGGCTACGAGCTCTTTTGTCCATGGCCCGGAGGTGGATGATATGATCATCGCCCTGATGAGGTCCATTTTGCACGCTGAGGGGAGTTCCTCAACGAACGAGCCTGCAGCCGGGGACATCATTGAGGTGGCTTTTGGTCGGCTTGGGGTACCGCAGACGCTTTCCTTCCCAAAACCGAGGAGTCTTCTTCTACGAGGAGAGTTTGAGGGCAGGTCTCTGATTCCCTCTTCTTTCTTTGATACAGCAGGTGATGAGGTTTTACAACAAATGCCCAACGATGGTGGCCCCAAATAGTTGGCGAAATCTTGTTGGATTTGTCTCGATGTGCAGTTGTGTTGGGGTGGCTGCAGCTCTTCCCCTATTCCGTATTTTCTACAACCTCTGAGTGGCCTTATATCGGCCTCCGGAAGTCATTCAAGATGATTTCCGATAACCCTTCTTCGATTAAGGGGTGGAAGCCCCGATTTCTCATCGCCGAAGGAAACATTGGCTTGGATTTTTTGAGAGGATGGGGTAGTTACGTGAAGGACCCGGAGGCGTTTGGAGTTGAGCGATCAGGAGAAAAGGGATCTGGTTATCCTTCGCAGTGGTCAGGAGGTATCGGCTAAAACTCTGTTAGCTGAGGATGCCCTCTTCGCCGCTGGGATTAGCTCTGTCGACCCTCAAGGTAAGTGTATCTTTTTTTCTTTTATCGTGATGGTCGGCTTGTTCGTGGTATTCCCATTTGGTTGAACCATTTTTTATCTTTTCAGCCGAGAGGTTGACGTTTGTGGGCCAGATGAGGAAAGAATCGGGCAAGCGCTAAAGGGGCTTCAGCTCTGGGGACAGGCATGGCCCGAGAAGAGATCTCATCCCTTCGGGCCTCACTCGAAGGGGCTGAAGAAAGATGGCACCAGTCACCGCTCTCCCACCCCAATAAGGGAGGTAGCAGAAGTGCAAACCGTGGTCGACGAGCCCCCCTACTGGAGGGGGAAAAGTAGTAGAGGAAACCATTGGGAGAGCTCGGAGAGAGCTATCGAGGTTTCTCCCCTCCAAATAGTAGTTGTATCAGACGACGCATAGGAGACATCGCCGGCACGCCTGGCAATCCCTCTGCCGGATGTCTTTCAGTCACCGCGGTGGAGAGCCCATTGCTTATGGAGGAGACTTCTATTCGGATGGAGGGGTCAGAAGAGGCAGTGATGGCTGCTGAAGCTCAAGTGGAGCTACCCGTCGAAGGTTGGTGGAGGTTGTGCCTCCTCCCGCTGAAGGTGCCCCACCCCCCCCCCCCTGGTTCCTAGCGTTGTGGAGGAGGTAGAAGCATCAGCAGAAGAGGAAGGAGAAGAACCATTGAGTGAAGGGGATGTTCGGGCGAGGGTTCCCTCAGTAGGGGCCGAGGTATCTGAAGCCTCACACATTAGAGTTCTGGTGGAGGAATCCGAGCGGATGGCTACTCAGGTCGAAGTCCCACGGGCTGGTTCTTCGGCTACGAGCTCTTTTGTCCATGGCCCGGAGGTGGATGATATGATCATCGCCCTGATGAGGTTCTTTTTGCACACTAAGGGGAGTTGCTCGACAACGAGCCTACAGCCGGGGACATCATTGAGGTGGCTTTTGGTTGGCTCGGGGTACTGCACGATGCTTTCCTTCTTCCCGAAATCAATAATGCCACCCTCATGACGATGTCCTCGAACTACATCTCCCGGGTAAGTTATTGTGCCGAGATCACAATCCCTGATTGGTCGGTTGGGTCATAGCTTTTAACTTATGTTTTCCTCGCAGATTACCCTAGTCAGAAGAGCATTGAACTGGCGTTTAAACTTGGCCAATGGGGCCTGCGCCCATGCTAGGAAGGAGGCGGCCGACCTTCGGTCGAGGTTGGATTCGACCAGTCGGCTCTCCAGGGCTCTTGAGTCTACTAGGGTGCATCTTTAGAAAATGACCGAGTCACGCCGAATTGCTGCCAAGAGGGCCTCTCGATTTAAGGCACAAGTTAAAGAGCTCCGCGAACAGTCGGAAAAGGCCTGCCTGGAGTTGTCTCAGATAAAGGCTAATCATGCCGAGGAATTTAGTGCCTTGCAACGGCATTTTGAGAAGAGGTGGGACCAGCTGAGGGCTAATCATGTTAAGGAGAAAAATAATTTGAGCAGAAAGCTTGAGGAAGAGGAGCACAAGTGTCGGCAGCAGCGGTATCAGCTTGCTGGCCTAAAGAAGGAATTTGCCGATATGGAGAATCGGCTGAAATGGCGAAGTGAGCAGGTTGCTTGGCTCACTGTTGATCTTGACCAGTCGCGAAGAGAAGTTGGGGACAACCAGTCTCGAATTAATGACCTCAGGGAGGGTCTTCGAGAAAACAAATTAGCAAAATTGTAGGCCTTGGAAAAGATCCTAGAGCTGAACAATAAGATGGCTCGGTGGAAAGAAGAGGTACGTCGTCTTCCTCTTCATTTGTTTTTCAATGTTTTTCTTTTGCTAGTGGACTCAAATATTCTGGTATTTCGTAGATGGATAGAATTGGGCTCAAGGCGCAGGAGCAGTTTAAAGCTTTAAGGGCGGAGTTGTCCGCGAGTCGCCGAATGAACCTCGAACTCCAAAATCAGCTCATTTCGGCTGTGGAGGAGTATAAAAATTCTGCACAATTTTCTGAAGAACGTAGAGGGGCTTGTGCCAATGCATTTCGGTTCAGCGAAGAGGAGACTCGAGCAAAGATATCTCAGGTGCATCCCGAATGGGATTTGTCTTTTTTGGATGCCGAACACTTTGATGCTCGTACCCCAGGGGGCGAAGAAGAGGAATATGAGGACATCTTGGATGTCAATCTTGACGCTATTTTAGGCCACAGTGAGGCCATGGCCTCCGAGAATGTCCTCAATCTGCTGCCGAGGCATCCGAGGCTCCTCCTTCGGTATTTGAAGTGGGTGAAGCGAGTCAAGCCCCTTCGGAGATTGTCAAAGAGGTTCTTGGGACGAACTCGGATCTTGATTCTTGAGGGTTACTTGTGTGTTTTTGTGTTCCAGATTTGTAACCTGGTCAAAAAATTTTAATGAAATGGATCCTTCGACTCCTACTTGCTTGTCTTTTTGGATGATCTTTTTGTCGCGGGTTCTTCCAAACGGCGAACAAACAATTCATGTTCCTGGATTGGTTTATTTCTTATGGATTGAATGTCCTGTTCATTCAGAGTTTAACCGATTTACTTCGCTGATGTAAGCTAGCTTGGTTAGAACTTAAGGAAATGTCTCGGTCGAGGCTGAGGCTTAGGCAGATAGTTCGATCCATCCGAAGTAAGAAATTGGCTCATTTAGCGAGGCATAAAATGGTTCGGCACGATGTGACCAAAAATTGCGCAAGTATCTTGACTGGGGTCGAGATTCGGCGGATAGCCCGGTCCATGAGAAATTGTTTCATTTTCTGCCAGGGCTGATGAGGCAGATTTATGATTCACCGAAGGACACTTTGTTTTTTGTGTGTGGCATTTATCCCGTTGGCCTTCTCCAACGCATGTCTTTTTGATGTACAAGTTAAGCATTCGATCACCATTGGAGGGCGTCGCTTTTACAAGGTGATTTTTCAGACTTGCTCGTATCTCAAGGGTCGGCAGGCGATTTCCTGTATTTAAGGCTCCTGATTCGAGATCAGAGGGAAATCTTTTATTGTGCGTCATATCCTGGGATATGCGCTCAATGCGCTTTGAAAAGCGCTCTTTTCATTCTGAAACGCCACGTGGTGGTGTGGTCAGGGTATTTTGAATCCCAGGGCTTTCTGCTTTATTAGCTACTCCCGGTCTATTTGCCTATAAAATGGGAGGAGCGGGTCGTGTTAGGCTATCTCCCAAGACTTTCTTTTCTGTGAGTGGTAAGAGTTTCCATGGCGTCTATTTCATTGAAGTTGAGAGTGGAGAGTTCGAGCCTTCTTTTTCAAGGTTGGTTCATCCCAGATAGCTGGGGTGATAAAGAAGCTGCTGAAAAGCAGATAGTCCTCAAGGAAGGAATTCTTGGGGGTCATATGGAGAGCGCACGGGAGGCCCGCAGAGGTCATATGGGAAGCACACGTGTATGCTTCCCGTGTGGGCTTTGTCACCTGCCGCGGGGTTGTTGGAAACGCAAAGCACACGTATTCCCCATGATTTACATGAATCTCCCCTCCCCTCTCAACTCTGTTCCTCCATCTGAGGAATCTTTTGCCATGTGAAGAGGGAGTTGAGTGGTGTGTGGGTTGCTGGCTCTATGCCTTTTATTGTTAGGCGATGGCTATCGGCCCAGCATCCCACTTGGTCATGAGGTGTCCTCGGCATTGGCACCCATAGGTTTGTACCCCATTTTGGATCTCTTAGTTCATCGGGGGACCCGTGGGAGGCTAGCATTATTCTTTGGGATTAACCAGTGGCTTAACAGAGCCTATCCGGTCTCTCTAATTTCTGGGGTCGGATGTAAAGATATCGTCTATCGACTAAGCTGCTCAAACGAGTCTTTTATTTTACTTGTATTTCATGTGCTTTGATGCACTTGTAACGCCTCTTGAGAGGTTGTATTCCTCATCGATTAACGGAATAAAGAAAGTTTTTGTTCTTTCTTCTTTTTTCAAATGTTTGTAGATGTTTGCTTTTCCCTTTTGGCGTGACCGTGCAGTTTCGCTTGTTTTAGGTGTACCGAGTCTTTCTCAGCTCGTAAACCTTCGATTGTGCTTGGGTAGCACTACCTTCGTTAGACATTCCATAGCGTTTGACCCCCTCCAGAGAAGGCGCCGATCTCTGTTCAAGTCAAAAAAAAGGGGGGGTCTAGGCGACCTTATCGATTCACAAGATAGGCACGGCACGATAAAAAGGGGCTGAGTAGGACTTTTCCTAAGGAGGAGAGATTTGCACAATTCTGTTGACGGTCAGAGAGAGGGGTTGCTTATTTGCGCCAAAATGTGATGAAATGTATCAATTGCGCTAAAGTGTCTGGGAAATTAACCGGCCTTACCATTACTGTAGAATCGTCAGGGCCACTTGGTTTTGTCCAAGGCTTCAAAGATTAACCAGAAGTTCGATTCGGCTTTGGCCGAGGGTTTTAGTAGCAAGAGATGCACTCCGGCTCTGCCGAGGCTTTTGATAATAAGTGATGCACTCGGCTCTGGCCGAAGCTTTTGATATGCACTTTGGCTCTGACCGCGGCTTCCGATAATAAGAGATGCACTCCGGCTCTGGCCGAAGCTTTTGATATGCACTTCGGCTCTGGCCGGGACTTTCGATAATAAGAGATGCACTCTGGCTCTGGCCGAGGCTTTCGATATGCACTTCGGCTCTAGTCGGGGCTTTCGATAATAAGAGATGCACTCCAGCTCTGGCCGAGGCTTTCGATATGCACTTCGGCTCTAGCCGGGGCTTCCGGTAATAAGAGATGCACTCTAGCTCTGGCTGGGGCTTCCGATAATAAGAGATGCACTCCGACTCTGGTCGAGGCTTTCGATATGCACTTCGGCTCTGGCTGGGGCTTTTGATATGCACTTCGGCTCTGGCTGGGGCTTCCGATAATAAGAGATGCACTCCGGCTCTGACCAAGGCTTTTGATATGCACTTCGGCTTTGGCCCGGGCTTCTGATAATAAGAGTGCACTCCGGCTCTGGCCGAGGCTTTCAAATTTCTTGTTCGATTGCAGGTGGTTATCAAATTTCTAGTTTTCTTGTTGTAGATCATACATTTGTTATCATCAAACACAACATAAAAACTTCTGTTTACCAAGTGACCAAGACTAATTAATTTTGTGCCAAACCAGGAACATACATGACATCCTTTAACAGCTTAGTTTCAGATTTAAACTTCACGGAAACTACTCCCATTCCAACTGCCTTCACCAATATGTTATCACCTATTTTCACTCCTGAATTGATAGACACATCCAATTTCACAAACAGGGACTTATTTCCAGTCACGTGGTTACTACAACCACTATCTAGGAACCAGATTTCATCACAACATTGTAAAGAAGAAAGGCAAGTCAAAAACAAGGTGTCACAGCTTGCTCCCTCATCTTTCTCATGGTTTTTTTCCAAGTAATTTACTTGATTATATTTTATGTTCCAGCAGAAGGGCTTAACATGACCATATTTACCACAATGATGACATTTAAGAGGAGTTTGAAATTTGTTACCAGAATTTTGTGGAGAATTCGAATGATTTTGATTGTTGAAAGACTTTCCAGAACCTCTGCATCGTCCTCTGCCTCTAAACCTTCTTCTTAAGTTACCACCCCTTTCATATTCTCTACTAGGTCTGGGAGATTGATCAACAGATATATTCTTATCACTTTCTTTTTCAGTTAATTTCACCTAAAAACTTGTTCTGTGATGACCTCAACTTTGGTATTCAACCGTTCTTCATGGGCTTTCATGGAGCAATTAAACTATTGAATGAAAGCTATGACAATCCTTTGACTCTTCAATTGCGGCCACAATATGATCAAATTTAGGTGGTAGACTCCTTAGCACTTTTTCAACAATCATATGCTCTGACAAGTTTTCTTCCAAAGAACTTGTTTGATTTACTATCAAACTGACACGGGTGAAAAAATCCTGAATTGATTATGTGTTCATCAAAAGAGATTTAAATTCCCTTCTTAATGTTTGCAGTCTCACCATAATCACTTTATCAGAACCTTTAAACTCCTCTTTCAAAATATCCCATGCATTTTTTGATCTGGTTGCTCCCATAATTTTTGAAAAAATCTTCATCCACAGCAGTTTGAATAAAAAACAAAGCCTTGCTATCTCTCTTCTTATTTTCCCTCAACTCGGCTCGTTGTGCCGCAGTAAGTCTTTTATCATCTTCATTGAATCCACTTTCCCCAAGAGCCACAACTCATTCGACATGAAGAGTGTCTTCGTCTTCAAACTCCACGAGTCATAATTCTCTGACTTGAGAATTGAAAGCATTTGTTGTGAAATGCTGACCAAACTCATACTTGTTGCCACTTTAAACCAAAACTCCAATAACTGATGTTGAGCAACAACATATCCTTTTCCTTGCTTTGAACCAGGCTATGATACCACCTTGAAGGATCTACACAAAGAAGGATGCACTCTTAAATAGAAAACAAGGATAAAGTGGACTCAAAAAGATCGTACTGATACTGTGCTGAAAAATAGAGGAAGAAAAAATACTACATGAGAGTTTCAGCGAGAAAATTCAAACGTTCTACTTCATTTTCTACATAATCATTATCTACAAAACATAACACTTCACTTTATAAAACTACATCACACACGATGCTCAGTAACTGACACACTTCTAACATGAACACAGTAACTAAACATGGTAACACGATTTACATTTGAATCACTTCTAACATCATCTTGATTTACATTTGAATCACACTTCTAACATGGCAATGGATAGTGGATTGGACGAGCAAGAGGGTGGGAGCGGATGGCGGATTGTACAATCGAGCGGGTGGCAGAGTGCAAACGGCCGCGAGCAAGGATGTGAGCGGTGACAGCAACGGTGTGGTGATCGTCACATTGTCGGTCTCGAAGTCCCACAGGCCATGGAGGCCACAAAGGAAGAGGAAGGGTCGTGGGAACGGTTGGCGGATTGGACGAGCGAGAGGGCGGCGGAGCACAGGTGGCCACGGTCCTTGGTCTTCGGAGTTGGAGTCGGATCTATGGTGGTGATCAACTAAAACCTCTCCGCCGCCCCGGATTTCTTGGTCGTCGTCGAACCCTGATCACTCTGGGCCTAGACCGAGGTAATAGAAGCCTATGTCCTCAGCTCCATCAAGAACGCTGAAGTCGGTGCGGTCTAGGTTTTCGCTAGGGCCGCGAGGCGACGGAGAGCGGTCGAATGGATCGAAAAGGAGGGGAGGGAGATGGCGGGGTTTCGAAGGTCGGAGATGGGGGGAGATCAAAGGAAAAAAAATGGCCCACAGGCCACGGAGGAGGAGGAGGAGGAGGAGGAGGGTCGTGGGAGTGGATGGCGGACTAGAGGAGAGAGAGTGCAACAGAGTGTAGGCGGCCGAGGGTGAGGATGTGGGCTGCGGCAGCAAGTGTTCTCATTCTTTGCCGCTAGCATCTTGCTGTCGAAGTTGACGTTCTCATGGCGTTACCGGTTTTTTAACGATAGAAAACAAAATGAAACGATAACAAAAGTTCAGACGCTTCAAAAAAAAAAAATTTGATAGTAGAAACTCAAAAATAAGTTACCAAACAGATGAATTTGATCGTGGGAATTATATAGGTTATGGGCTTACTACACTTCCCTTGCGATATGTAATTTTGGAGTAAGGAAAGAAATTTTTAAGAGAAAATTTTCTCAAAATAAAGAAAAGACATTCATTATCTAACTAATTATTAAATTAAAAAATAAAATAAAAACATTGAATTTAACTTTCATTTATTTTAAATATGATAATTTATGTTAATTCTATAATTTTATATATGGTAGGTAAAAGATGAAAATTTATTTTAAAAAAAATTCCATCCTACAATTTATTTAATTTGCAAGTCAATTTCATAGTGACTAATGTTTCAAATAAAGATGGAGCTAGTGTTCATTGATTTTTTATAGAAAAACCTGTTATCTGACCGTCTTATATAGCTATGGCGTAGTCGATCGGATTCAAAATGTTCTCAGCATTTTAATTTATACAAAATTCATTTTCAATTATATCACTTTCATTATTTGATTTTGTTTTATTTTATTATTTATTTATTCATTATATGCATGTCTCACTTGCAAAGGGTTTCATCACCGAGCAACAGCAACAAAGCTAAGGACAACCAAACCAATCAGAATATACTAAGGCTGTGTTTGGTTACTATAGTAAAATATCCATATCCCAACTCTTTTTTTCCGACGCTAGGAGGAAGCATCGGGATATCCCGTAACCTGCCGCAGATAACGACGCTTATAAGCGTCGGCATATGCCGTATCGGACTCAATTTTTCCGACGCTAATAAAAAGCGTCTCTAACTAACGACGCTTATAAGCATCGTTAAATTTATAAGCGTCGTCGTATCGCTAGTAAAAGCGTCGGCATCTAACGACGCTTATAACCGCATATAACGACGCTTATAAGCGTCGGGATATCAACCCCATTGGGATTAAAAGCCCTAGCTCCCGTTTTCCTTCTCCCACGCCGCTTCGCGCTCCTCTCTGTGCCCTAGCTCCCTCTCGATTTTGCTCCTCCCCCGATCATCTAGATTCATCGCTCTTGTCCCTTCTCCCTCCCGTTTTCGGCCTTCCACGATATCGTGCCCTAGCTCTCAGTTCGAGCAGAGCAGCCTTGTCCCTTCTCTCTTTAATCCATCATCATCCACACGATATCGTCCGTCCATCTCACCGGAAGCTGCTTGAACTTTGATGCCGTACGCGAGAGAGAGAGAGAGAGAGGGAGGAAGAGAGTCTCGTAATATCAAGGTAATTTTGATTCCATTGTTCATTTCTTTCTCTTTGTTCGTTGATTGATTATGGTTTATCTGCCTTGTGGTGTTTAGATGTTTGGGATCGTATTCTTTTTGTTGATTTCTTGTGATCTGGTTCAGGTATGTGGGTTATTTGGTATGTAGGTTATTTGGTTGGGGATGAAACAGTAGAGGTTTGCGATTGCTGTGTGATTAGTTGTTTTCCTACAATGATAAAAGTTATGGCTTATTCTGTAGTTCTTTCTACATTTCTTACAATGGGAAGCTAAGTTCATGAATCATTGGGCCAGCCATTTTGAAGGTAGCTTTCAAAATACATTAATTAAATCCTTTTGAAAACCATTATTTTACTTAAATTTCTCTCAATCATTCATTTTGTATGGATACGGTTCATTAGATTTTTAGCTGATGCTATTAATGAATAACTATTTTAAATGTAAAATAAATATGGTCCTTTCCACTTTAATATTTTTGAAAAATTTATATAAAAATATATATAATATTTTCAATGCAAACATAATGTTAACATGAAAGGATAATAGTGTCATATAATACTCAAAATGGTTATTTATTAACATCATCAGCTAAAAATTTAATGAAAAACAGGGTGATTTGAGGGATGCATGTGTAAGTAATAATTTTGGAAGCGTAAATTTGTAATAAGCCATATTTGTAAGGGTATGTATGAAAAAAAAGGATTTAGCATGTGTACGTCATCAACCTCCAAAGTTTTGAACATCATGTCGAAAAGCATATATGATCAAACCTGTCTACAAGGTTATTTTGCATATTACCATATCTAGGATGAGACGAGGAGGGTTGATTACTTGATAATGGCAACATACATTCTCCATGGAAAACCCACTTAGTATAACCTCTTGAAAAACCCTTCCATATCAAATGTTCTTCAACGGTTTGTGGATCTAAATATAAATTATTAACACATCGCTGATACGGACATAAAATCTTTCCATTCCAACTACTTTTATTCATACCAAATTTAATGAAACCACGAACTCCATCTAAATATTCTGTGGTATTTCTCGGTTTATTTATCCAACTTTTATCCATTGTAAGATAAATGATCGTTAAACAACCAACTTTTATCCAATATCCTGCACAAATTTCATCATCATAAGTATTCAACATTAGTAGCATAGACATATGTCAGAATAAATTAACTTTTAGGTATTTTAATTTGAACACAACTGAAATTAAAACTTGAAAAGGTCATAGCTTCAACTAAAGCAAAACTGATAGTTTTTATTCACATTATCAAACAAGTAGTATTTTATTATTAGATGGTAGAATTACTAGTTCATAAATTAACTATAGTGAAGTTGTGCCGATAACTTTCACCAATATTCTTTTTTTTTTTGTGCCAAAGCCAGGGCCCTTTGTTATTTATAAGGTACTCACTGAAATTGACCTTGACACCACTAAAACTGACACCCTGATCATCCTTCACAACATTGTCTCAAGAAGTACTACTGCAACACTCCAATACTCGTAAAACAATAGCTAATACAAACCAGACCACATAATAGAATAATTGTCATAATGGTCTAGCTTGCCAATCTTATTAATGAAATAAAATATCTCAAAAAGATAATAGGGCTTTTCATGTCGAGACAAAAATCCAGAGGAACAGTGAAGAACTCCGTTTATTCAACAGACAAAAATGTGATTTTGGCTCTCTACAAATGGTGCAAAAATTGGGTGGGTGGTGGGGAGGATGGGGGGTGATCTAACCCTTCTCCTATAAAATCAGCTCTTGATGGAAGATATTTGGAAATGTACACCTGGATGTAGCAAACTTGAGGCCCAAAATTTATTATTCCAACCAAGATGGAAGCATCTCCTCTTCCCCTCAAAACGCATCCAATCCATTGAGTAAATAAACAAAAGATCAAATGGGTCCATGAAGGACTATTGCACGTCATTGTGAACAAAAATTTCTATGCATGTTTATGGAAGTAATATTATTTGCATGATCATGAATGACATCCTGTTTTTGGTTTCTTTTAAATTTTCTTCATCTTCTCCTCTTCCTCCGGCGAAGCCTATTTTGGCTCCTCAAAAAAAAAAAAAAAAACCCTACTATTTTGATTGTTGTAGCATTGTGTCACAGAAGATAAAGTTGGTCCTAACAATTAATTTGTATAGATTTTGTCACGTTTTCCATCGAGTTGGACCTCTCCCAAGTCCCAACACTTCATAATTGGAAATGGGTTCCTCCCGAGTCTCTTCTTTTTACTAAAACCAACTATGTTCACGCCAAGGTTAAACTCGGCTCCTACAACTACTTGATAGACTTTATTCTGAGAAGTGTTCCCACTCCCCTTTAGGCCTTGATCAGGGACTGGTCCACTTGCTACCAAGAAGCGGGCTTGGTAGAACAGTCCAATTACTGGGCCCCAAGCCATGAACTCGGCTAGCCCTTCTCAAAAAAAAAAAAACTCCACAAGGTGGGCCTGAAGTTGTTTCTAGGTGTTCCAGACTCTATCATAATAATTTTTTTAGGACAAATCCTTTTGCCGCGGTGCACAAAGAGCTTTCCCATTTCTTAAACTTATGGGAACCTAGTGAACCGTCCTGTTCCTCTGTCTGAGCGTTCAAAGAAGATTAAAAAGAAGCTGATCAACTGATGACAGCCCTATGCTAGATGATTTAGAAATTAGTGAATGGAGTAGAAATTAGTGAAATCAAAATCTAATAAAGATATACAGAAGAATCTGGCGTTCCATTGAAGGATAAATCATTCCAAAGATTATAAAAAATTACAAGCAACCAAACCAGACCTCATCCCCAACCAAATAACCTACGTACCAAATAACCCACATACCTGAACCAGATCACAAGAAATCAACAAAAAGAACACTATCCCAAACATCTAAACACCACAAGGCAGATAAACCATAATCAATCAACGAACAAAGAGAAAGGAATGAACAATGGAATCAAAATTACCTTGATAATACGAGACTCTCTTCCTCCCTCCCTCTCTCTCTCTCCCTGTATCGCGTCAAAGTTCGAGCAGCTTCCGGTGAGACGGACGAACGATATCGCGTGCGATAATGATGGATTAGAGAGAGAAGGGACAAGGCTGCTCTGCTCGAACTGGGAGCTAGGGCACGATATCGTGGGAGGCAGAAAATCGAGAGGAGAAGGGACAAGAGTGATGAAGCCAAATGATCGGGGGAGGGGAAAAATCGGGAGGGAGCTAGGGCACAGAGAGGAGCGCTAAGCGGCGTGGGAGAAGGAAAACGGGAGCTAGGGCTTTAATCCCGATGGGGTTGATATCCCGATGCTTATAAGCGTCGTTAGATGCTTAGCATCGGAAAAATTAAGTCTGATACGGCATATGCCGACGCTTATAAATTTAACGATGCTTATAAGCATCGTTAGCTGCCGATGCTTTTTACTAGCGTCGGGAAAACCGAGTCCGAGATGGCATATGCCGATGCTTATAAGCGTCATTATCTGCCGTTGCTATTAAATAGCGTCGGCAGGTTACAGGATATCCCGACGCTTCCTCCTAGTGTCGGGAAAAAAGAGTTGGGATATGGATATTTTACTGTAATGAGCTAAGGGAGGACATTAAAGCATATGATGAAATATAGATAAGCCTCTTAGGTGCTGTATAATCATTAAAAAGGTTAATGTCAGTTTCATGGCAGATCTAAGATATCATCTATGGTATGGACAAAGGATATTGGGATATTAAGAGGCAGCATTAGCATATATGGATATTAGGCATACCATATTTACTTGATAAATGGATATTAGGCATACCATATATGCCTAATATCCAATTAAAAAGTTAATGTCAGTTTTCGAGTTCTGACATGCATGCAGTACCCCAGCTAAGTTGCAATATAGAAAGAAATAGTCTAAACCACGAATTTCGTTCACCTGCATGTCGTCTCCATTCAATTTGATTAGTAACTTGACTGCTACCTGTGTTGCCATGCCAAGCTTGGGTTCACAGATTGGTATCAATGTCTTTCTTTGATATATAGTGTGATAGAAGAATATCAGCTCCTTTTTATGTATGTTGCACTAGATACAGCTGCTGTGCCCCCCACCTTGTAGTTTTTCCTTGATTCAAATTTTTGCTCTCAAACAATGAGGATTTCACTTCAGAGAGGAACCATAATAGCTATAGTATGTGAGATTCAATTTTGTCAACAAGGAACTCTCTGCTTTTTTTTTTTTGTGGGGGATGGGATATATGATTATGAGATTGAAAACAGTGGAGGCCGAGAGTAGCAAGGACTTGGTGGATTCCTGTTGCTTTGTTTGGGTATCACTTTTTCTTTTCCACGTTTCTTAAACTATATATTATTCCATCTATCTCTTGTTTTGGTACACGCATCAGAACGGCTACAACAGCTGATGCAATCAATTATTGGGGGTGGAGAAATTAAGACGACCGTCCTGTAATTGTGAACAAGGACAGGTATGGCCATGGGAGTGCTCTCTGCTAGAAAGCAGCTGCACTCATGTTGGTGCTGGTGGATAGGACTTCAAATTAAGGCTTCATGGCATTACTCTCTATCACAAATGCCAGGATTTTCTCCTGGCTCTCTCTTCCTCCAAAGGCCAACCATCAACATCTCTCTATGATGGATGATGAAGAACTTGTCCAACTTCAGGAAGGGTACAACTTGGGTAAAATTTTCTAAGCCTTCCATGGTGATATATATATATATATATATATATATATATATATATATATCCTGGAAATGTGGAGGGAGGGAGAGGGCGTGTGTGATCTTGTTTTAACCCCATGTTTAATAATACTATGAAATGCCAGCATCTGTGAAGCACTCCAATCCACAGACAACCAACATAGCGAGGAAGAAATCCAAAGGCAACCTACAAACCGTGGAAGAAAGATCCAACTGAAGCTATGGTAGATTGGCTTCCTTGTGAGCATAAGGCCATAGGTTGTGGCAGAATTCCATTGTTTCAGTGCCCACTGTTCAGCCATGAGCAGACAAATTAAGGATGCAAAAAAATATTCTTCACTGTTCAAAAACATTTTGGTGCCCAATATCCAGCATTAACATTAATATCCATATATGCTAATGCTGGATCTATTCCCTTGTGGTTACTGTTGGCAGATGCCTTCTCCCAACAATGTTGATACCAAGTCTCTCAAAAGGAAGAAATAAGTTATATTTTGAATCAAACTCTTATAATGGATGGTCTAATATTATTTTAAACTAATAGTAAGTCTCTAATTTGTTTCCTTGAAGGTGACACTTAAATAGCACATATTACCATATGAGCCATCCAATTCATTGAAATAATGATTGAATTTATCAAATGCATCTAACTTTACAAATTGTATAATTTCTTTTTTAGATGGATAAGCATGGGCGGGAAACCGGTGAGGTGGAGTTTTACCGGATGACTTATACTCACCATGATGGCACTTTTGTCAAAGATAAGTCGATAGACCTTTATGTAATTATTTATTACAATTTATTTCGTACAACAATTTTAATTTGATTATATTATTCAGTAAGATCTAACTAATTTATCGATGCTTTTAATACAGGAAAGAGCTACATCTCTTATTGTTCAGCATGTCGATGACTCTACGGCATCTACGCAGAGTAATCGCATCGAGGCTGAGGTATTTACAGAGCTACAACATCTACGCAGAGTAGTCGCATCGAGGCCGAGGTATTTACAGAGCTGATGGGACCGGAGCGCTATGGTCGAGTGAGGGGTTATGGAGTTGGAATTACCCTCACTCAGTTATCTGATGTGAATAGACTTACGCGTGATGCTGCAGATGCTGTTCATAATAGACGTGTTTGCAGACTTGAGCATGCGATTGAGGAGATGCAACGGTCGAGTGCCGCAGCGATTAAGAAGATGCGATCAAGAAGTGCAGCCGAGAGAGCAGCCGACAGAGCATTGATGGATTCCATGAGAGAGCATATTGAGCGGCTTACATCTCTCGTACAAACGGTTGCTCCACATTAGGTAAATACATATATTATTAAATATATATTTTATATTAAATTAATTATTTGTCTAATATTCATTGATAGTTTCACAAATTAAATTTTTTATTTTTCTTATAGGCTTCTGGAGCATTAGATCCTCGCAGACAGGGTGACGACCTTCCTCCTGCAGATCATTGACCGTGGCTTTTTTTTATTTTATATCTTTCATTTCATGTATCTTTAAATTTTGTGAAACTTTAAATTGTAACACTCTCTTAATGTAATGAAATTTTAATTTGAATGTGAAGAATGTGTGCAATGTGATTTTTTTTTTATGATTGCATTGTATATAACAGTTTAATATAAATTTTATCTTAATTGCATAGGTTTAAATACAACAGGTTTAATATAAATTTTTTTAACTTTTATGTTCTTTGTTTTATTTATAAAAAATAGAATATGCCTAAAAGCGTCGGCAACTGTTAGCATTTTATGCTTTAAAGCGTCGGGACAAGTTGATCATTTTAAAGTCGCCATGATCAACGCTGTCCGACTCGGCACGTCATTGCACTTTAAAGTGTCGGAATATCTTATTGCATGCGTTGGGACAATTGAACTTGCCGCTTTAAAGGACTGATGCTTTAAAGCGTTGGTACTACACGACGCTCTGCCGATGCTTTTAAAAATCATCGGCGAATAACGTCGCTCTGCCGATGCTTTTAAAAAGCGTTCACAATGCGTGTAAAAGCAGGAGAATATTTTTCGACACTTTAAAGCGTCAACAAATGACATTTTTAGCGTCGAAAATCAGAAATTTGTTATAGTGGGTGCATCGCCAGATAATCTTGAATGATAATATGGATTACCTATAAGATAGATTACCACTTGATAGAAATACTAGTAATGTTGATTACTATGTTTGTTATACAACACAGGTAATACTATAGTAATATGGATTACTATGTTTGGTATGACACATAGACTACCAATCATATAACATCAAATTCTCAAAATATCCTTAAATTAAATTTATTAAAATTTTATATATTATTATATATTTGATTTAAAAAATTTATATTTATAAATGATAATATTTAAAAAATTATATTTATAAATGATATTCGAAGTAGTCAATGGTGGAGATCCGTGCTCCGACTCCATTGCGGAAGAGGGCATGGCGGCATGGCTCGAAACCTTTCATATGGAGGTTGGTCAATAGAGGAGATCGCGAGTAGAAAGCAATCAAAGGAAAAAAGGATAATTTTATTAAAAAAATAATTTATCAGATTTTCATATTTTTGGTAATGTTGATAACCACTCTTTCCTCATGAGGTAATACAAATTACTACTATTGTCATTCAAAATACATACCAAATATAGTTATTTATGGGTCCCTTTTAAATTACCGGTAAAGTAACCAGATAACAAACGTCGTGACAAAGGAAATCTATGTCACCGACGTAGCTGACTCCAAAATTAAAATTACAAATGAGAAAATGATCAAATCACTCAAGGAATACATGCATGCACTTGATCAAAAGACCAAAAGACCAAGGCGAAATACTAAAACGTGTTAAGGTGAGCCAAAAAGAGATTATTCTTTTCATTCCTTCTATCACTTCTAAATTCAGATTCCACATCAATGTTGAGCAAAATACAAACCATTAAGGTGAGAGATCAGCAAAAAAAATGAAGATATTTAAATATATTCTTTGAAGAAATATTCGAGTTAATAGAAAATCAAAAATAAAAAGTCAAACAAATGAATTCCACGGCTATTGTAGAATCCATTTGTAAATCTATGATTTGGAAACATAATAAAGTTTGGAATTTCTTTCACTTATTATAAATTCTATCAAAATTCATAAATAAATTTCATGGTAACAAGGAAAGAAAATTTTTTGGACTAAATTTTTTCTAACAAAGAAGAAGGCGTTAATTCTCTAACTAGCTAATTGTTAAACAAGGGTAATTTAAAAAATACTGGATTTGATTTTCATTTATTTCAAACATGAAAACTCATTTCAATTCTATAGTTTTATATGTATGATGAGTTAAACTTATTTACAAAGAAATTCCATTCTATAATTTATTTAATTTGGAAATCTATTTCATAGTGATTAATGTTTCCAATGAAGTCTTAATATGATAGTGTGTTCTTTGATTTTTTTTTTTTTTAAAAAAACTGTTATCCGAACGTCTTATTTAGCCATGGAGCATTCCCGATTCATAGATGTTCTCACCATCTTCTTTGTTTTTATTTTTTTTGTTGAATGAAGTTGACTTTTTGGGACCGTAACTCTCAATTTATATAAAATTTATTTTCAACTTCAACTACATCACTTTAGTTATCTTATTTTATTTATTTATTTATTTATGCATACGTGATGCATGTCTCACTTTAACATATAGGATTTTAATAAATAATTTGTTACATAAAATCAAATATAACATATCAAATATAACATACTTACTTGATGCGGAATTCATCACAATAGATAGACTTGAGATTTGAAGCCTCTTTTAAAAAATAGCAGATAACTTGATGGATTTTTTAAACTTCTTACTTTCTAAGGTAAAGAGAGGACCAATTATATATACATAGATAACATTACCAACTTTAATGGCTTTAACTTTCAGATCATTAATACCCGATTAGATGAAAGGACGATGGCCTTTTGCCTTCCGTAAACCGTATATGGAAATGATAGTGGCCCTTCACCTTCCGCATACAGGCGCCAATTGAAGAAAGAGGAGATAGAAGGATGGTGGCCGATAGTTTATGACATTAATATTTAATAACCTAAACATTATGCCATTCATAATAAGAGTTATAACGGTCATACAATACTCCCTCTCATATACTCGTCACATAATTTATATATAAATAACTTAATGTTCACTTAATTGTCTTAAAGACACATTAATTTTTTTTTTTTCAAAACATTTCAAAACATTAAGCGTATACAAGAATAAGGAACAAGAAATAATTGAATAAAACCATAAACGTATCATATTAATGAGCTCAAGAGTGTCATAAAATTAATATAATCAATCTTCAATACAACCAAGACCCATTCTATTTACATGTTCTTTAAATATCTTTGGTTGTAAACCTTTAGTTAAAGGATCTGCAATCATAAGATCCATTTTAATATGTTCAATACACACTCTTTATTTCAAAACCTCCTCTTTAACAGTAAAGTACTTTAATTCCATATGTTTAGCACCTCCAAAATATTTATTATTTTTTAAGAAGAAAACTGTTGCAAAATTATCACAATAAATTTACAGCGGCTTGGTAATGGTGTCGACAACACCAAGTCCTGAAATGAAGTTCCGCAGCCATAATGCATGAATTATAGCTTAGGCTATAAACTCTGCTTCCACAGTGGAAGAGGCAATGATAGATTGTTTGACACTTTTCCATGAAATTGCCCCTTCTTCCAACTGGAACATATAGCCAAATGTTGACTTTCTACTATCAACACAACAAGCAAAATCTGAATCTGAATATTCAATCACTTCCAACCGATTGGACCTTCTAAATGTGAGTATATAATCCTTAGTTCCTTAAAGGTATCTCATCATTTTCTTTGCAGCTTTCCAATGATCAATATCATATCAGCCCAACATCCCAACCACGAAGCTAATATCTGGTCTTGTGCAAGTTTGCAAATACATCAAGCCATTCTTTGGATATTGCATAAGACTAAATTTATCCTCTTTTGTATTGGAACAATACCTGCTGAACGGTTGTTCATATTAAATCTCTCAAGAATTTTCTTGATGTAAGCTTTCTGAGACAACCCTAACAATCCATATGATCCCTTTCTAAATATTAAAATTCCAATCACATAAGATGCCTCTCCCATATCTTTCATCTCAAAATTCTTAGAGAGAAAATTTTTAGTCTTATACAAGATTTCTAAATCATTAGCAGCAAGCAAAATATCATCAACATATAGAACCAAAAATATAAACTTACTTCCACAAATCTTTCGGTAAATGCACCGATCAACGATATTTTTATGAAAACCAAAAGATGTAATAATATTATTAAATTTAATATACCATTGTCTGGAAGCTTATTTAAGTTCATATATTGATTTCTTAACTTTACACACCATATGATCCATTTCTTCCATGGAAAAACCTTCAGGTTTATCCACATAAATTCTTCCTTTATATCCCCACTAAAAAAAGGTTGTTTTAACATCCATTTAATGTAACTCTAAATCTTATTGAGCTACCAAAGCCATAATGATTCTTAATGAATCTTTCTTTGAAACCTATGAAAATGTCTCTTTATAATTAATATCATCCTTCTGAGTATAACCCTGGGCAACAAGTCTAGCTTTAAAATGTTTGATATTGCCATTTATGTCATGTTTGGTCTTAAAAATCCTCTTGCATCCAACTCGTTTAGAACCTTCTAGCAATTTGATAAGATCCCAGCCATTGATTTTAACTTATCCTTCATAGCATTAATCCATTTATCAGACTTATCACTATTTTCAGCCATTGATTTTAACTCATCTTTCATAGCATTAATCCATTTATCAGACTTATCATTGTTAATGGCTTATGAAAATTAAATATGATCTTCATCAATGCCACAATCAAAATCCAACTCTTGCAAATAAATCAAATAATCATCTAAAATAGCTGATTTCTTATCCTTACGAGTTTACTTAAAGCTATTCCACATGGTTCATTTCTGTCAGCTATTGGTAAGTTAGGCTCCTCATGGGGTACTTCTTCATTCAAACATTGTTCATTATTGTTTTGTTATTGCAATTCTGAAACAATGTATAAAATAATTGTGGATGTAGGAACATTTATGGGTAATGAAACATTAACCCTTAATTCATTGATATCCACAATCTATTTGTCAGCACTCCCACTAACTTTACCATTTTTAATGAATTTGGCATTGCTATCTCAATAATTCTAAAACTATGGTTTGGACAATAAAAGTTGTACCCTTTGGATTTCTCTAGGTAACCAATAAAGTAATCACTGATAGTTCAAGAATTCAATTTTTTTCATGTGAATTATACACTCGTGTTCTGCTGGACAACCCTAAGCATGCATGTATCTTAAACTAGGTTTTCTTTCAGTCCATAACTCAAAAGGAGTTTTAGAAACTGCCTTAGTAGAAGTCCTATTCAGTAAATATACTGCAGTTCTAAGGGCATATGTCCACAAAGATTTTGGTAATGAGGAATTACTTATCATACTCCTAACTATATTCATTAATGTTCTATTTCGCCTTTCTACCATACCATTTTGTTGAGGTATACCTGGCATAGTATACTGTGTACATATGCCATGTCTTTTGAGGAACTTTGCAAATAGATCTGGATGCTGTCCTAATTCATCATACTTTTCATAACACTTACCACCTCTATCATATCTTACTATTTTACTTTTCTATCTAGTTGCCTTTCAACCTATTTGGTAAATACCTCAAGGGCATTTACAACTTGAGATTTTTCTTTAAGCAAATAGACATTTCCATAACGTAAAAAATCATCTATAGAGGTGATAAAAAACTTTTCTCCATCAAAAGATGGAGTATCAAAAGGTTCACATATATCAGTGTGTATAATTTCAAGAAGCTGAGTACTTCTTGTATCTCCTTTCTTATTATGTTTGGTTTGCGTTCCCTTAATGCATAAACCAAGATTAGTAAAATCTAGGTTTGATAGAACCTCATTCTTTACTAATCTTTGTAGCCTTTCTTTGGATACATGACCCAAACGTTTATGCCATAAGTAAGCAGAGTTTTCATTTGCCATACTACGTTTAATTTCAATATTTTGATAAACACATATCAAGGATGCAGAAAAATTGTCATCAAGTTTCAATTTATATAAAACATCGATCAGAATTTTAGAACCAATAAAGGAACCATCTTTATTAAATAAACTGAAACATCCTTTTTTAATCTTGAAACTAAACCGATTAATATCAAGTTTCGAAATAGAAACCAAATTTCTAGGAAGTGAAGGAACATAGAGAGTTTGTAGTGATTCAGGTGATGTCCGGTATCTAAAGTAGGACGATAAGTCTCTATGCCTTCAATTGGGCCTTCTCTCGCTTTTCCATGAACAAAAAGTTCTCATTTAGGTTTATGCTCTGGATTATAAGGAATCCCTACATTATATTAGAAACATGAGTAGTAGTACCAGAATTCAACCACCAAGTGCTAAAAAGAACTTCAGATAAGTTTGATTCAAAAATTGGAGAAGCATAATGAAAGATACTTTTCTTTTCGAACAAAGCTTTTCGTTTTAGACAATCTTTCTGATAATATCTTTCTTTCTTACAAAAGTGACATTTATCTTTCTTCCTTTCCTTCTTATCATTATCAGCAACCTGTGTTACTTTAGTGGATGCTTTATTCTTAAATTTCTTAAATTTTGGCTTGATAACTTTACCAGCTCCTTGACCCACTAGGTTTATTGAATGAACCCCTAGCATTTTTAATCTCGTTTCCTCTTGAGTAAGCTTACTGGCCAATTCATTAACATCCAACTTATCCTTAATAGTGTTATAGTTAATTTGAAAAGGCCCATACTCTTGAGGTAATGAGTTCATAATGAATTATTCTGGAAAGGAGTCATTCATAGCCATTCCCAGGGTCTTAAGTCTTGCTGTAATATTAGTCATATCAAGGACATATTGCTGCATACTTTGCGATCCATCATACTTCATGGTCGTAAGTTCAGCCATTAGTGTCCCTGCAAGTGACTTATCAGCGGAATGAAAGTGCTCTTCCACAAGCTTAAGATATTCTTTAGCTATTACACTTTCTAAAAGAGTAGACTTAATATTGTTGGTAATTATCATTCGCATGAAACCAAGATATAATCTATTAGATTTGTCCCATGCTTTATATTTTAACTTCTCTGCCTCACTGCTCATATCAGAAATGTCAGTAGGCTTTTCTTCTAATAGTGCTAAGTTAAGATCCAAACACCTAAATGGAAATTAACTTGCTCACGCCATTCAGAGAAGTTTAAACTTTTAAAGATAGAAGCATGTGGATGCAGAGAAACAGCTGCAAAACATAAATGCTCAAATTTAGATAATTAAATATAAAATATATTATAGATTTTCTTTGGATAAATACAATAATATATATATATATACATCATTATCATAATTAGAATGCTATCTTTGGATATCCATATTATATTTGATAAGAGAATATTAGATTTCCACTTTTAGGTTTGTTACTTATAGAATATCAATCCACCTTTGGGCAAATTCTTAATTTTTAACAACCAACAAAGTTGTTCTTGATTGTAATAAAGTTGTAATAACTAAGAATAATGCCTTCATAGGAAAAGGAATCTTTTACTTGGACCTTGGGTTGGCTGGCTAGGTCTAGTATTGTGTGTTTTAAAGGTTTCACCCTTGGGTTTGAACTTGTACCCTGAATTAAATCTTACTTATTCAACCTTGACTGGTGGTTGGATTCAGGAGCTAATGTTAATATTTGTGTTGATCGCTCCTGGTTCACTACTTTTCAGGACTCAAGTAGAGGAAGTGTGACTCTAGGGAACAACACAGCCGCCAGGGTCGAAGGACAAGGTCAAGTGAACCTGAAAATGTCATCGGGAAAAGTTCTCACCTTGACGGATGTGCTTTATGTTCCTGATCTTAGTTTGTTTTAGGATGGTAGGGTTGGTTCGATTGTTTTTGGAGGTTCGATCGAAATTTAGGCTTTGACCTTCGTTTAGAATTGTTGTTGGTTTGGTGTATTTCGGTTAGATTGTCTTGGACACTTGGAGTTTTATTTTGAAGGGTTTTAGACCTATGTTGGTCTTCTATCCTGATTGAGTTTAGAAGTTGAGCCAAGGTTAGCTCTCCTTGTTTTTGAAGCTGACTTTTGACAAAGCCATTCCAAGAAGGAGGCATTTTATCTAAGAGGCTAGAAACTTTAAAACCTTCAGAAAATTTGCCTTCATTGGCTTGAAGTTTCCTAAGGTATTCTTGGAATTTATGAATTTGGTCATTGATAGGCATGTCATCTACCAAATTGAATCTGAGGAATGATGCGGTATTAAATCGTTCTACTCCAGCATCATCAAGTACATATTCAGACTCAAGGTTATCCCATAATTCCTTTGAATTTTTAGCCGATAGATAAATGTCATAGAGAGAGTTGGACAGGGCACTAAGGATTCTACCTTTACATAGATAATCCTCTTCAGGGGTAGTGGTTGACATTGTGCTAGAGGAACTGGTAGATGGTTTGTCAATCACTGACCAAAGACCTAAGGTAGTTAGCCAAAATTTCATTTGGCTTTGCCACCTCCTAAAATGGGATCCATCAAATTTTCTGGTCTAAGACTAACGATATCATCCCTAAGGGTTGCCATATGGTCCAAACTAGATTCAGAGAGGATGATCTGAAAAATAAAATGATTTTGTTACAAAGTTGTTTGAATAATTCAAACATTTTTTTTTTTACAACAAGAGAACAAGATATTTTGCTACAAGTGAAAGAAAATTAAATATATATTAAATATGCAATGTAAATAAATTATAATTAATTTGCAAACGGTTCTCCTTTAGATTGTTAAATTTTAAAAATAAAAATAAATTCTAAAAGTAAAAATAAATTTAATTTCTTCATCCTTGCAATATATCAATGCATATTTATATATGAAAATAAATCAGTAGTGTGTGAGTGGCTGATTATATTCAGTAGAAAATGAAAACTCAAAATAAGAGTGAGTTAAAAGTCAGGCCTGGGAGGCGGTTTCAACCATAGCCCTAAAGGAGAACCGGCCCGCTTCTCGTGCGAAGAACTTTGGACCTCAACCCTCCTCCAAGGTACAACCCGAGAGCCTGAACTCCTACGTTCGCCGGCGGCACGATCTCAACGAACGTCAATCAGCTATCTTCAACACAATTCGAAGAAACAAAAAACTGAAATGTAGAAACAAAAAACTTGTTGTGGTTCTACCCTCCATTTTCAACCTCTTAAACCTTATTTATAGATTTTTTTTTAACGGTCAAAACATTTTTTTTAAATTGTAGGAAATTTATTTATTTTTATTAAATCAGCCGAACGTTCGGCCGTTTTATTTTTAAACGGCCGAGCGTTTCATTTAACGAAATGAAATAAACTAGTTTTATAAATTATAGGACTGATTAAAACAGCAGCATTCTATAAATTTTATAATTATAGGACTGAATATAAACTAGTTTGACCACTTTGGTGACTAACTAACTAATTTAATCTTGATGTCATATAACTAAATAATAATACTAATTTTATTAAAAATCTCTTTATAGACTCATACAACTGTATATTTGATTGCTAAGGATATGGATAATCCAATCTAATTGATGATGCCAAAGCTTGAGGTGAAGGACGTCAATTAAAGAAAGGGCCCATGTTCCTAAAAAGCTCCCTCTTTTCTTGGCTCAAGATAAAATTCTTAATCACCGATTTTCTAACCCACTAATACATATGTGTTCTTGCTGGTAAAGCTTGGAATCTAGGTTGCAAAACCAAATTTTACCATCCCTTCCTCACAAGGGTTCGGGTATGACTGTGAGATTGTTTGACAGATTGATACGGAACAATATATATATATATATATATATATATATATATATATATATATATTAATGGCCAATAATACAATCAACCAAAACTTAAAAGTTCATCGTCAATTCATTTTGATGCAAAATTAATCAATCATAATATATAAACAAATTATTTATTTTAAAACCTTGCTCTGATACCATTTGTTAGCATGTAGGATTTTCAATAAATAATTTGTTACATAAAATCAAATATAAAAAACTTACGGAATTCATCATAATAGTAGATAAACTTAGACTTGAATTTGATTGGGTTTTGACGGCCTAATAACTAGTTTATCTTTCTTAACCTTAAGATAATGGATTTTTTAACTGCTTACTTTCTTAAATAAAGAGAGGACCAATTATATACATGGATAACATTGTATTTCTATTAAATACCAACTTTAATGGTTTAACTTTTGGACCATTAACACCCATAAATAGTGGCCCTTGCCTTTCGCATACAAGGCGCCAATTGGAGAAAGAGGAGATGGAAGGATTGTGGCCCTTCGCCTTCAGCATGTGAAATATAGATTAATCTAACAGCAACGATTGCATCACCTAGCAAGAAGCAGAAGTCAGCCAAACCAATAATAATTTGCCAAAAGATAACGCATGAAGCAGTCAGGCTCCTAAGCGGATGGATCCACCGAAAATAAGCGACGGCATGACTGAAGAGTCATGATTGCTTTCATTATATTACCAATGTTTTTGGCAAACTTGTGGCAAATGTAGAACCTCCATGTCATCACTCATAACTAGGGATGCAACTCGGGCTCATAAAACTTGAGTTTTTCTCAACCCAAACCCTAACCCTATTTGTAAAACCTCAATCCTAACCCTAACCCTAACCCTAACCCTATTTGTAAAACCTCAACCCTAACCCTTTTTTTAAAAATCGGGTTCGGGTTAAATTTTGGGTTGAAATTCGGGTTGATAGAAAAAAAAAATGATAAACTAAAAACAAACAAGCTTAACATTGCACAAATAATAATATTTTTTCTTCTTTTGTCACTACGTTTCTAACTATATTATATAATTTTTATAAATAATAATATTTCCAATAATAAGAATTTTCTTTAAAAAAAGGAAAAACATATTTTTGATTGTCTAATGTATCTACAGAGGATGAAAACATTACTCATGAATCAACCAAAGAGTCAATAAAAAACATGTACAGGATTGCTGTATGCCATTAAAGGGCATAGTTTCCTCTTCGATTCTAAAATAACCATATATCAGTTAAAATACAGTATGATGAAATAACCAAATATTTCATCATTCTTTCACTAAAATAGTGAGCACAAATTAGCATCAAGTATTTAATCAAAAATACAAAATACAAAAAAAAGGAGGGATAAACTTCCATGCTGCGGATGAAGCACAGTTATGTGTTACAAAATAACAGAGAAGCATTCACAGCGAAGGCACATACAAATTGAACATTAATTGCTATAAAGATTCAATATCTAACCTAACCTTAGTTTCTCTGTTTTGCCCTCCAAACATTCGCCTAGATTTAGTCCAAAAATCTAGATGAATTCAAAGGGAAAGAAGGCCAAGATTATATCGGAACTGTATTCATCTCTGAGGCACGGTTTAATAGCCAAAGAGGCAAACTTCAGTACCAGACCATAAATCCCAACATTTAACATAAGCCTCACCCCTCCACATTCCAAAACACCAAACGGCCAAAGAGGCAAACTTCAGTACCAGGCCATAAATCCCAACACTTAACATAAGCCTCACCCCTCCACATTCCAAAACACCAAAACGTTACAATAATATCCAACAGATCAAGAAAACAAACAAACCGAACCAGATAGCTCCATCTATGCATATAAAACCTACAGCTATAGAAACCACATCGAGACCAAATCATAACCCATCTATCAACGGACAATTTGCTCTATGAAACAGTAGGTAAATTTCTCAAAAGCACTAGAGATCAAAAACTAAAAAAAAAGGCGATAAAAATAGAAGTTAAACAACCTTTGGAGTTCCGAAGGGATCTGAGGACCATCTTATACCCAAGGGTATACTTCCCGCTCTTCATCACAAGAGCGAGTCCATTGTTTATGCTCTCGGTACTCTTCTTCTACATCAAGAAATAAGCGGAAAAAAAAACCTCAACAATCAATGAAGAAACCCAAAAAACTAGAAAGGAAACCCACGGCATGCGATCAAAGAAAAAAGAAGTCGAAAGAAGAGAATTGTGCGAAGTTTACCGCCTTCTTCGGGGGGCGCCATGGGCGATGCTCCAAGGATGAGAGGAGGGAGGCGAAGAGGCAAAACCCTAGAAGACTAGAAGACCTACTGTCCTCTTGTCTTCAATGGAGCCCGACCATTGTTGGAAATCAGCCGTGGCTTCCCACCCTTGCCCCAGGATCTAGATCCATTCGAATGGGAGGCTGGGAGGCAGGACTCGGGAGCTAGGGTTGAGAAATTAGAAAGAGAGAGCCGGTGATGGGCGAGCGGGAGCTAGGGTTGAGAAATTAGAAAGAGGGAGCTAGGGTTGAGAAATCAGAAATAGGGAGCTCGCGACCGGCAAGCGGAGATTGAGAATAACTTATAACGGGTTCGGGTTATCCGGGTCGGGTTGACTGCAACCCGAATCCGGACCGATTTTAAATCGGTCCAGGTTAAACCTGAATATTTCTGGTTTGGATTGAGCAAAGGTGGGTTTGAGCACTGTTGAAATTCAGGTTCGGTGGGCCGGGTTTGATCCGAACCCGACCCAAGTTGCACCCCTACTCATAACTCCGAACCAGGCCCAAGTTGCACCCCTACTCATAACTAGTCCGTAAGTTTTCAAATGAAGTCTTAAATATCTATAAATTTTTAATTAAAATCTTAACTTAAATAGTTATGTTTGTTTTCTTTTAAAGGAAAAATAAAAATAAAAAGAATAAATAAAAAATATAGATCGGTGTTTCATGATTTAAACATTATCAAAATAGTTCTTTGCGGCTTGAAATATTATACTTAGCTATCATGTACTTTAAATTTTATCGAATTACACACCATATGATTTTACAATCACACTTAACTACTATATATTTTAAAATATTATCAAATTACACTAATGTTAAAACTTGATTAGATTTAATATATATGAATACATAAGTATAGCATTTTAAACTACATGAATGTATTCTATAGTATTTTAAAATACATAATAGTTAAGTTTAACTATTCAGTCGCATAAGTATAATTTGATAAAATTTAAAGTACATTCTAGTTCAGTGTAACATTTCAAATCATAAGGCTCTAACTTAATAGTGCTTAACAATATATAGAATACTTATTGTTGCTGCGGAAATCCATTTTTCGACTCGGATGCACTTCCAGCTCTGGGTCCGAACTTCAATCTCGACATCCGAGGTGAAACCTGCAAGACAGTCCATGCTCGCAGAGGATTTCCTTAGGGTTGTCCTCTGTGGGAACCCTTCGATGCCCAAGTCAGTGAAGATTCACAGCAGATAGATATGAGGAGAAGACTTTTCACATAAGAATCTTCCTCCGAGCTCTCGATCGGAGCTCTAATGGATTAATTGATTCCGTAAAGCCAAATAAAAGTGTGAAAGTTTTCTGTAAGATGATTCATGCATACTGAGAGGTTGAAGTGTTATGGTATTTATAGAGGATCACTTGACTTCCTGGGCGCATCGTGGGGTCGAAAGTTGTTAAAATTTGAAATGGATTCGAATCGAGTTTGTTACGAGATCGGTAGGATATGTATCTTGTCAGTTAGAGGATCGACGGCTGGGAGAGCTGGCTGATGCCTTGGGATCCCATAATTGCGTAGGCTCTAGGCCACTCTAAGTATGATTCTCTGTTTGGAATCTTATTCAATCACTACTAGAAAAGTATGATTTACCGAGGGATTTTACCAAGGGAACAAATCCCTCGCAATTCGAGGGATTTTTCGACAAAAAAATATAAACTAAAAATATTTCGATAAAAAATATTTTCTCACAAAATCCGTTACAAAATTAATTTTGAGGGATTTTTGATGGATATTTCTAACAAAAATGGGTTCTTTGTAAAAAATTTTGATAAAAAAATCCCTCGGAAAATCCCTCGAAAATCAATTTTGCGAGGGAGTTTCCAAGGATTTTTTTTCATTAATGAGTTATTAATAAAATTTTTGATGAAAAAAAATCCCTCGAAAAATCTCTCGTAAATTAATTTTTTTTAAAAATAATCCATTTATTATAGAAATATCCCTCGAAAATCCCTCGCAAAATCATCAAAAAATCCCTCAGAAAATCCCTCAAAATTAATTTTGAAAGGGATTGTCCGAGGGATTTGTTTTCATCAAAAATTTTATTAACAACTCATCAATAAAAAAATCCCTCGTAAAATTAATTTCTGAGGGATTTTTGAGGATTAGTTTTATTTTTTTTACAAATAATCCATTTATTATAGAAATATCCCTCACAAAATCCCTCACAAAATCATCAAAAAATCCCTCAAAAATCCCTCAAAATTAATTTTGTGAGGGATTTTTTGAGGGATTTTCGAGGGATGTTTTTTCATTAATGAGTTATTAATAAAATTTTTTATGAAAAAAAATCCCTGAAAAATCCCTCGCAAAATTAATTTCCAAGGGATTTTTTGATGATTTTGTGAGGGATTTTATGAGGGATATTTCTATAATAAATGACTTATTTGTAAAAAAATTGATAAAAATAATCCCTCAAAAATCCCTCGAAATTAATTTTGCGAGGGATTTTTGAGGGATTTTTTTTCATTAATGAGTTATTAATAAAATTTTTGATGAATTATCCAAGGGATTGTTTTTATCATTTTTTTTACAAAGAAGCCATGAATAAAATTAATGTTGCGAAGGATTTTTTTCATAAAAAAATTTAAGTATTAAAATAAATTTTTAGTGAAAGTTTGAAACTTAAAAAATATATTTTAGATATAAATTTAGATAAAATAATTTATGAATCATATAACAGAGTAATTTATTAAATTTATGATATACTTAAAAAAAGGCATGCTTTCATGAATACTAATTTTTAAAATAATTAAAGGATTATTTTTTAAAAAAAAACCTTTACTTTAAGCAAGTTTGACCATGATGAGCTCCATCATAAGACTAAAACAAATTAGCCTTTAACTAAACATGTTGATATAATTGTGTTTGTGATTGATCTATTAGCCAAGTTTGAAAGGAGACTACCTTTGACTCAACAAGAAAATATGCCCATGTACTAGTGATTGCATTACTATCTAGGCTTGAAAGAAAAATTGTTCCTGCACACATGAGATGCCTTTATGCACATATGTGTCAATAATGACTCACTAGCTTAGTTGGAAAGGAAACATAATTTTGAGTGAATAACATGTTGATACACATATATTTGCCCATGATCACCTCACTAGTTCAACCTAAAAGGAAACATATTTTGATATGTGAAAACACGTGTGAAAACACATTGATGTGTGCTAGTGGTAAGCATCGATGAACTTGTCTTGAAAGGAACTTATTCTTGAATACACAAAGTTAGTGGTCTATTCCAATGGCTAAATCTTAATTATAGTTAGACTTGAGAGAGTGAACATATGCCTCAATTTCAAATTAATTTACAAATCATACAATAATTTCACAAGATCCATAATTTATTAAGAAATTATTTAAATAGATAAATTCTTTTTTTATAAATTAAACAAGGGAGTGATTCAAACCATAGGGACGAGCAAACAAGGGAGGTAAAAATTTATGCCCTTTAATCCCTTCTTGAGGTGCCGTGTTCTGTTCTTCTCGAGGATGTTGTCGGCGAGGGTTCTGGCATGGGCCATGGGGAGGAGGGGGGAGGGGGAGGGGTCGGTAAAGAAGGGGGATGGAGTCACGACTCTGTCCTCCCTCCTGGCCGTGGATGATCCTGTCGTAGGTGGTGATGGCGGAGGCCACAGTGACGGTGCTGGTGACCCTCCCGTGATGGCCGCTGTCCTCCTCCCGGTTGCGGTGATGGCCGTGGATGATCTTTGTTTCGCAGTGACGGTGCTGGTGACCCTCCCGTGATGGCCATTGTCCTTCCTCCCTATCGCGGTGATGGCGTGGATGAAATTCTAATCGTTCAAGATCTTAGGACAAATCCAAAATCTTGTTTCAATTAGTATTTACTTTTAAAAAAATATTTCATTAAAAAAATATCAAAAAATAGAAAGATGAAACAAAAAAACCTTATTTTAGTTCTTTTATAAAATAAAATTATATAAGTTTTTTTTATAAAATAAATTTCTAAGAGATAGATAGAAAGATTTAAATCTAAAATATTGAAAAATTTACTCACAATCATAGCCACTAAAACTCAGGCTTTTTTTTTGTTCATAAATTTATTATGAAATATTATATATATATATATATATATATATATATATATATATATATATATATATATATAGCTTAAAACCTGTTGAATTTTCACTGCTTGGCGCCCATTTTTATTTGATGTGGCGCCTAAATTTAAAAAGTCGCGGGTCAGGGGTTCGTTCTAATTTCACCCGAACCTTCCCTCTCTCTCTTCCGCTGGGCTCGCCACCAGCCCTGGTTCGCTCCCTCGGACGCCACCTACTCTCTCCTCCTCCATCGTCTCTCCGACGCCTTCGGCCAAACGCGAGACTCTGTTATGGATTTTTCTCCAATAATACTCGCTCGCGAGAGGGAATGCCCGTCGGAGACGGTGCGGAGAGCTCGTAGTTTCTTATTTGGTCGATGGAGTCGATCTTCTTGGCGTGAATCCAGGTTTGTTTTCTTTTCTTTTCTTTTCCCTCGAGTTGATTCTTCTCTTCGATTTAGTGAATCCAGGTTTGTTTTCTTTTCTTTTCTTTTCCCTCGAGTTGATTCTTCTCTTCGATTTACTTCTGCTTCTCGCATCGTAGATTTGGTCCGTGTTGGATTTGAACCGAAGAAACCCTAACCAGGGGAGGATGGCAGGGAGGGGGAGGTTAAGGGAGCGACTCCGGTGGAGCAAGCTCTACTATTTCTCTTGTGTCCATCCCTCTATTCTTTTAGACAACGACGCTCCCTATGCTCTTCAAGGTCCCGTTTATTCTCGTATTGTCTACTGCAACCGACCCTGAGTCCACCGCAAGAAACCTCTCAAGTACCCTACCAACTACATCTCGACCACCAAGTACAACATCATCACCTTCCTTCCAAAAGCCATCTTTGAGCAGTTCCGGCGAGTAGCCAACCTGTACTTCCTCCTTGCTGCCATCCTCTCCATCACCCATGTCACCCCTTTCTTTGCCATGAGCATGATTGCCCCTCTGGTTTTTGTTGTCGGGCTCAGTATGGCAAAAGAGGCATTAGAAGACTGGCGAAGGTTTATGCAGGACATGGATGTTAACAGCCGAAAGTTTAGTATCCAAGTCAGATTCTTCTCATGGATTCAAAGCTTAGAAACACTAGCTATGTCTATGGAGTTGTCATAAATTGAACTCTTTCCTCTGCAGTTCCCAGCATTGTACCAGCATAGTGAGAGATGTAATATAGTGAAGTAGTCCTTTCTTGAAATCTGGAGTTACAAAATTTTCCATGTACCATACTGGGACGCCATGGTTTTGATATTCTTCTTTACATAGCATCATTCTACATTTTATTAAGGTGATTGTTTGCATGTGGTGTATCAGTAAGATGATTGTTCACATGTGATTTGTCGCTTTACTTATTGTTTTGTTTATGTTAGGATGATTCATATTTGGAGCATTACATCAGCACCATTGGAGTTGATTTTGTAAGTACAACCTTTTTCTTAGTGATGGCTTTGACTGGATGGAGAATGTAGAGGTTATACTAATTTAGTCTTCTTTTTCTTAGAAAATACGCACTATGGAGCAGGAGGGGAAGACCATTAAACTTTAGATTCTGAGCTTAGCATTTTATTATTAGCCTGACCAGGTCAGCAGTTAATCAACCTATGAAACTGTTTTTGCAGCATTTTGTTATGGATCATGCCATGTTAAAGGTTATTAAGCATTTAATCATCTAAAAAAGAACTTGTTGATAAGGAATTTTATGATATGCAAATGTCTGAATCACTACATGCATCTGTTCAACTGATATGCTTATGGCTTTCCCTTTTTGTCTCCCTTCTGATTGATGATAGTTTGCTTGCTGCAGGCCATGCTTCTGTTTATATACTCAGATGAGCTCCCTGATGTGCATGACCTAACTGGATCAGTTTCTATGTGCACATCAACGATTATGGTCCAACACTTGTTGGCTGCAGCTGATAGATATGGACTGGAACGTCTGAAGCTGTTATGTGAGGCAAAATTATGTGAGGAAGTCACTTCTGATACAGTAGCAACAACCTTGGCTCTAGCAGAGCAACACCAGTGCGCTCAATTGAAGTCAGTCTGCTTAAAATTTACAGCAGCTCGAGAAAACTTGGGAGGTACATGTTGTTGACTTTATAATAGGAGATGTGCATTTTCCATTTATATTATGGTTATATGATTTGCTTCACGTAGCTTTAAGCATTTAAAGAGTTTCTTACCATCTGCAATGCACCATGGTCCTTTTAAAAAGAGTCAACATGTCCTGTATGTCCTCACCTTTGCTTGTCTGTGAAAGAAGAAACCTTCTGGGTTGACTGTTTGCTCTGCCAGAGTGACTCCATCTGAATCTTATGTTATGGCCAATTATGGTATTACCTTTCAAGAATACTGGAGCATGAGCATGGGACAAGTTATACTTGTTGCTAAAAGTATTGCAAAGGATGAGCGACGAGTATAGTGGTTAGAAAGGGTTTTATAAATGCATAGTAGTGTTACAGAATATCGGATTCTATTTGCTTTTTAATAAGTATGGAATAAGGATTATGTGACAGTGTTGTGCATTTAGACATACTTTAATTTGGAGGAAGGTTCGCCAAGATGTATCGACAACCCAGGCTGGCCAACGATCGGTTTGATATGGTATCAGTATCTACCATATTAAACTGCAGCGAACGGATGCCACAAAAGAAAAAGAGGAGAGAAGGGAAGAAGTACCACCGGTACCGTATTAAATTGCAGCGGATTGATGCCATAGAGTGGAAAGAGGTGAGAAAGGAAGAAGTATGCTACCTCCACTATTGCAGGAAAAAGGGAGCCATCTGAGACAGCCAAGGTGATCTATTATTTTTTAGTTATTAGCCAATTGAAATCAAGTTCATTATTAAGGCAGTCGGTGATCTATTCATATGTCCCATGTTTTATCTGCCTTCTATTGAATATTCTGTTAGGCATTTATATTTGACTTTGTTTTAGTATCTGAGAAAAGTGTGATGTCATTTTGTTAGGCCTTTGCTGATGAAATTGGTATCCCGTTCGTGGAGACTAGTGCGAAAAATGCAACTAATGTGGATCAGGCTTTCATGGCCATGACCACCGCAATTAAGAATCGGTAGGGATCTTCACTTGACCAAACTGGGGTGTTGGAAACCTCATATTAAGCATGTCACCTTTAATAAACCTCATATTAGCACACTCAAATATTCTTTCCTTTTTTGTCATATATTTAGGTTTCTTATTGTAAATTATTAAGACACTCTTAGTTGACACCTCTAGTTAACATGCTATCGATGATTCAAAAGAAAGGAAAAGGCATTTGAAATTCTTTTATGTTATAGTTTAGATGTTCATAAGTCAGGCCATATATTTTTATTTATCCTTATTTTTGATACATATATCCTTTCCTTTACATATATGTTGTTCTTATTATATATTTTTAAAAAAAAATTGCTAATGTTGTTTATATTATGAAATTTAGATGCAGAAGTTGAACCGACCTACATTGGATGAGCTCTTCAGACACACATATCAAAAGAAAAAGGATAGCAATCAGTGGGTAAATAAGAAGGCAAAGACTCATGTAAGTATTTAAAAAACTCTACTTTAATTCATATATTTATACTATTTGTATGTTTAGCTCATTATATCTAATATCTTTTACACACTGATTTTATATAGAAGTGGCAAGAGGTGCAATTAAGTCAGAGTTCAATTGGAGAGGATGGTGCATGTATGGAAAGATACAGTTGGAGTAAACAAGGGACGGATTTATGGATTCGAATCACAGGCTATCTTATGGCCGCACATCCTTATGAGTTCTTGAGGAGTGGATTGAGGAGCGGAAGAAAATTTATGGACTTGTTTGTAATCTTTTTTTATTATTGGGATGATACTTGTTTATGATTTTTTTTTTGTTATGAACTTGGACATGATGACACTTGTGAAACTTTTTTTATGTATTTGGATATATATATATATATATATATATATGAGAAGGATCATGTTTATGATGATTATGGTTTTCAATTTATATAGCAAGTTATTAATGTTATATTTATTGTGATGATTATGGATTAATATGTCATATTTATGAATATAATTTTTTATATGGATTATTTGTATATATATAATCAGGTGTATTAAAAAAATATTTTAAGTTTTTTAAAAATTATATTTAAATATTATAAGGGATTTTGCAAAGGATTTTGTTTCTCGAAAAGCCATTTTGAGATTTTTCGAGGGATATTTATTTAGTAAGGAATATTTTTTCAAAAATTAAGAAAAGCGATTTAAAAATTTCAAATAATCCCTCAAAAATTCCTTCAAAAATTTTTCTCGAAAAATCCCTCAGAATTTCCCTCGAGAAATTTTCCCTCGGAAAATCCCTCGAAAATTCCCTCAAAAATTTCTCAAAAATTTTCCCTCGGAAATTCCTTCGGAAATTTTCCCTCAAAAATTTCCTCGAAAATTCCCTTGAAAATTTTTCTTGGAAAATCCCTCAGAAATTTTCCATCAAAAAATCCCTCGGAAATTTTTCATCAAAAATTCCCTTGGAAAATTTCCCTCGGAAATTCCCTCAAAAAATTCCTCAAAAATTTTCCCTCGGAAATTCCCTCGAAAATTTCCCTTAGAAATTCCCTCGGAAATTTTTCCTCAGAAAATCCCTAGGAAATTTTCCATCGGAAATAAATTCCCTTGGAAAAATTCCTCAAAAAATTTTCCAAGGAGGGTTTTTTCGACGACCATTTATCCATCGGAAATCCATCAAAAATTTATATTTCGATGGATTTTTTCCTTTTTCCCTCGGAAAATCCCTTGCAAATGATGCTTTTTTTGTAGTGAATTTCAGCAAATAGGGACTCTCCCGCACCGGATTTGCAGAGGTATTTTGAATGTCGGGGTTGGCCTGGATGAGGAATAGCTTGGTTTTTCAAAGTATAAATGGATCGGCTCAAATGTCTGAGGAATAAGGATGGCTCGGCTCGATCGAAGAATAAGGATGGCTTTGCTCAGATGGCCGAAGCATAAGGATAGCTCGGCTCGGCCGAAGAATAAGGATGGCTTGGCTCAGATGGCCGAAGCATAAGGATAGCTCGGATTGTCAGGGTGGTTCGACTTCATCAAAGCTGATTTGACCTTGTCGCTAGAACGTCACGCCAGCTGGCCAGCTGGCAAGCAGAGCGTTTGGATTGGGTGTGGCCTCATCGCGGATGTGAGCGATCAATAATGCAATAACAATTTTACCCCTCATCACATGCCCCCCACTCCCTAGTCTGAAGTGTAATTTTGGATATAGGGAGTAGAATTCTAGAGCAATCTTATTTGGAGGATTCAAAAAGACGGGCAATGATGATCTCGTAAATGACGTGCCGCTGTTTCGTCATCATTTTCTGCCGTGGCTCGAGAAAAAGATGCCTAGTTTATCGCAAGCGTATCAGGGCCTTTGGCGTATCAGGGCCTTTGGCGTCTAGGGCTTTCTTTCTAAAGCACTTATTTAAAGAGGACTGGGGCGGCGTTCCTTATGCAATGCCTCTTTGTCCCTGCCACAAAGATTTTTTGCTCCTTCTCGCTCCTTCTTTGTGCCCTTGCCTGTCTGTTCGTCTTACCCCCTGATCAGCCGATATGAGTGGCCCAGGTGATGTTGCTTCTGAGGTAACCCTAGATGATATAAATAGAATCCGTCGCTATTATAGAGTTCCCCCGGGTGTAGCCTTATGGGTGCCGAGGACCGAGCACCGGGTTTCAACCGAGTTGAGCCGATGAGTCTTCTTCTACGAGGAGAGTTTGAGGGCAGGTCTCCGATTCCCTTTTCACCCATTGATACAGGAGGTGATGAGGTTTTACAACATATGCCCAACGATGGTGGCCCCAAATAGTTGACAAAATCTTATTGAATTTGTCTCGATGTGCTGTCATGTTGGGGTGGCTGCAACTCTTCCCCTATTTCGCGTTTGCTACAACCTGATCTCCGGAAGGAGCTCTGAGTGGCCCTATATCGGCCCCCGGAAGTCATTCAAGATGATTTCGATAACCCTTCTTTGATTAAGGGGTGGAAGTCCCGATTTCTCATCACCGAAGGGAACATTGGCTTGGATTTTCCGAGAGGATGGGGTAGTTACGTGAAGGACCCGGAGGCGCGTTTGGAGTTGAGCGATCGGGAGAAAAGGGATCTGGCTATCCTTTGCAGTGGTCAAGAGGTATCGGCTAGCACTCTGTTAGCTGAGGATGCCCTCTTTGCCGCTGGGATTAGCTCTATCGACCCTCAAGGTAAGTGTATCCTTTTTTCTTTTATCGCGATGGTCGGCTTGTTCGGGGTATTCCCATTTGGTTGAACCATTTTCTGTCTTTTCAGCCGAGAGGTTGACGTTTGTGGGCCAGATGAGGAAAGAATCGGACAAGCGCCAAAGGGGCTCCAGCTCTGGGGACATACGCGGCCCCGAAAAGAGATCTCGTCCCTCCAGGCCTCGCTCGAAGGGCCAAAGAAAGATGGCACCAGTCACCGCTCTCCCACTCCAATAAGGGAGGTAGCAAAAGTGCAAACTGTGGCCGACGAGCCCCCCTACTGGAGGGGGGCAAAGTAGTAGAGGAAACTGTTGGGGAGAGCTCGAAGGGAGCTATCGAGGTTTCTCCCCTCCAAATAGTAGTTGTATCAGACGACGAAGAGGAGACATCGCCGGCATGCCTAACGATCCCTCCACCGGATGTCTTTCAGTCACCGGCGGTGGAGAGCCCATTGCGTATGGAGGAGACTTCTATTCGGGTGGAGGGGTCAGAAGAGGCAGTGATGGCTGCCGAAGCTCAAGTGGAGCTACCCGTCGAAAGGTTGGTGGAGGTTGTGCCTCCTCTCGCTGAAGGTCCCCCCCTGTGGTTCCTAGGGACGTTGTGGAGGAGGTAGAAGCATCAGCAGAAGAGGAAGGAGAAGAACTATTGAGTGAAGGGGATGTTCGGGCGAGGGTTCCCTCAGTAGGGGCCAAGGTATCTGAGGCCTCACACATTAGAGTTCTGGTGGAGGAATCCGAGCGGATGGCTACTCAGGTCGAAGTCTCCTAGGTTGGTTCTTCGGCTACGAGCTCTTTTGTCCATGGCCTAGAGGTGGATGATATGATCATCGCCCTGATGAGGTCCATTTTGCACGCTGAGGGGAGTTCCTCGACGAACGAGCCTACAGCTGGGGACATCATTGAGGCGGCTTTTGGTCGACTTGGGGTACCGCAGGACGCTTTCCTTCTTCCCAAAATCAATAATGCCACCCTCATGACGATGTCCTCGAACTACATCTCCCAGGTAAGTTATTGTGCCGAGATCACAATCCCTGATTGGTCGGTTGGGTTGTAGCTTTTAACTTACGTTTTCCCCATAGATTACCCTGGTCACAAGAGCGTTAAACTGGCGTTTAAACTTGGCCAATGGGGCCTGCCCAGGCTAGGAAGGAGGCGGCCGACCTTCGGTCGAGGGTGGATTTGACCAGTCGGCTCTCCAGGGCTCTTGAGTCTACTAGGGTGGATCTTGAGAAGATGACCGAGTCACGCCGAATTGCTGCCGAAAGGGCCTCTCGATTTGAGGCACAAGTTAAAGAGCTCCGCGAACAGTCGGATAAGGCCTGCCTGGAGTTGTCTCAGATCAAAGCTAATCATGCCGAGGAATTTAGTGCCTTGCAACGACATTTTGACAAGAGGTGGGACCAGCTAAGGGCTAATCATGTTGAGGAGAAAATAATTTGAGCAGGAAGCTTGAGGAAGAGGAGCACAAGTGCCGGCAGCAGCGGGATCAGCTTGCTGGCCTAAAGAAGGAATTTGCCTATGTGAGAATCGGCTGAAATGGCGAAGTGAGCAGGTTGCTCGGCTCACTGCTGATCTTGACTAGTCGCGGCGAGAAGTTAGGACAACCAGTCTCGAATTAATGACCTCAGGGAGGGTCTTCAAGAAAACAAATTGGCAAAATTCCAGGCCTTGGAAAAGATCCAGGAGCTGAACAATAAGATGGCTCGGCGGGAAGAAGAGGTACGACGTCTTCTCTTTATTTGTTTTTTGATGTTTTTGTTTTGCTAGTGGCTCAAATATTATGGTATTTTGTAGATGGGTAGAATTGGGCTCGAGGCGCAGGAGCAGTTTAAAGCTTTAAGGGCGGAGTTATCCGCGAGTTGCCAAATGAACCTCGAACTCCAAAATCAGCTCACTTCGGCTGTGGAGGAGTATAAAAATTCTGCGCAATTTTCTAAAGAACGTAGAGGGGCTTATGCCGATGCATTTCGGTTCGGCGAAGAGGAGACTTGAGCAATGATATCTCAGGTGCATCCCGAATAGGATTTGTCTTTTTTGGATGCCGAACACTTTGATGCACGTACCCGGGGGGCAAAGAAGAGAATATGAGGACATCTCGGATGTCGATCTTGACGCTATTTTAGGCCCCAGTGAGGCCATGGCCTCCGAGGAATGTCCTCAATCTGCTGCCGAGGCATCAAAGGCTCCTCCTTCGGTATTTGAAGTGGGTGAAGCGAGTCAAGCCCCTTCGGAGATTGTCAAAGAGGTTCTTGGGACGGACCCTGATCTTGATTCTTGAGGGTTACTTGTGTGTTTTTGTGTTCCAGATTTGTAACCTGGTCAAAAATTTTAATGAAATGGATCCTTCGACTCCTACTTGCTTATCTTTTTTGGATGATCTTTTTGTCGCGGGTTCATCCAAACGGCGAACGAATCAATTCATGTTCTTGGATCGGTTTATTTCTTATGGATTGAATGTCCTGTTCATTCGAGTTTAACCGATTTGCTTTGCTGACGTAAGCTAGCTTGGTTAGAACTTAAGAAATGTCTCGTCGAGGCCAAGGCTTAGGCAGATAGTTCGATCCATCCGAAGTAAGAAATTGGCTCGTTTAGCCGAGGCATAAAATGGTTCGCGATGTGACCAAAAATTGCGCGAGTATCTTGATTGGGGTCGAGATTCGGCGGATAGCCCGGTCCATGAGAAATTGTTTCATTTTCTACCATGGCTGATGAGGCGGATTTATGATTCGCCGAAGGACGCTTTATTTTTTGTATGGGGAATTTATCTCGTTAGCCTTCTCCAACGCGGGTCTTTTTGACGTACAAGTTAAGTATTCGATCACCATTGGAGGGCGCTTTCACAAGGTGATTTTCCAGACCTGCTTGTATCTCAAGGGCCGGCAGGTGATTTCCTGTATTTAAGGCTCCTGATTCAGATCAGAGGGAAATCTTTTGTCGTGCGTCATGGCCTGGAAATGCGCTTAGCGTGCTTTGAAAAGTGCTCTTTTCATTCTGAAATGCCACGCGGCGGTGTGGTCAGGTGTTTTGAATTCCGGGGCTTTCTGCTTTATTAGCTGCTCCCGTCTATTTGCCTATAAAATGGGAGGAGCGGGCCATGTTAGGCTATCTCCCAAGACTTTCTTTTATGTGAGTGGTAAGAGTTTCCATGGCATTTCTTTTTCAAGGTTGGTTCGTCCCAGATAGCTGGGGTGATNAGCTGGGGTGATGGAGAAGCTGCTAAAAAGCAGATAGTCCTCAAGGGAGGAATTCTCGGAGGTAATATGGAGAGCACACGGGAGGCCCACAGAGGTCATATGGGAAGCGCACGTATACGCTTCCCGTATGGGCTTTGTCACCTGCCGCGAGGGTTGTTGGAAATGCGAAGCACACGTATCCCCCGTGATTTACATGAATCTCCCCTCCCCCCTCAACTTTGTTCCTACATCTGAGGACTCTTTTGCCATGTGAAGAGGGAGTTGAGAGGTGTGTGGGTTTGCTGGTTCTATGCCTTTTATTATTGGGCGGTGGCTATCGGCCCAGCATGCCACTTGGGGAGGAGGTATCCTCGGCATCGGCATCCACAGGTCTATGCCCCATTTTGGATCTCTTAGTTCATCCGAGGGACCCGTGAGAGGTCGGCTTTGTTCTTTGGGATTAACTAGTGGCTTAACAGAGCCTGTCTGGTTTCTCTAATTTCTGGGGTCGGATGTAAAGACGGCGTTTATCGACCGAAGCTGCTCGACCAAGCCTTTTTATTTTACTTGTATTTCCGTGCTTCGACGCACTTGTAACGCCTCTTGAGAGGTTGTATTTCTTATCGATTAATGGAATAAAGAAAGTGTTCTACTCTTTCTTCTTGTGGCATATGTCTCTTTTTCTAATGCGATTGTGTTGAGAGTTGTCACTCTCATTTTATGCTTTTGATCCGTAGCATAATCTATAAGTTCAACAGTGTTTCTGTCACTTTATTTTTGTGAATATGTCGCTTAGTCCTCTGTGGAGGAGGTATTTATCTCTGTTTTGGGTTGGAGAAAGGCCTGGGCGGCCGCGCGAGTTCATGTAGTATGCATGGCCTTGTTTGAGGGATGAAGTGTGTATTTCTTTGAAAAGAAATAACTTGCGCAATCTTGCTGGTAAGCGAAGAAAGGTTACCAACCTCTGTCGAAGCATAGCGGGACGTCTCAGTCACGTAAGGGTGTTCGAAAAATCACCCGGATAGGCCGAGGCTTTCGATAAGAAGTGATGCACTCCGGCTCCGGCTGAAACTTTTGATACACACTTCGGCTTTGTTCGGGGCTTCCGATAATAAGAGATGCACTCCAGCTCTGGCCGAGGCTTTTGATACGCACTTCGGCTTTGGCCGGGGCTTTCGATAATAAGAGATGCACTCCTGCTCTGGCCGATGCTTTTGATACGCACTTCGGCTTTGGCCGGGGCTTTCAATAATAAGAGATGCACTCCGGCTCTGGCCGAGGCTTTTGATACGCACTTCGGCTTTGGTCGGGGCTTCGATAATAAGAGATGCACTCCGGCTCTGGTCGAAGCTTTTATACGCACTTCGGCTTTGGCCGGGGCTTTCGATAATAAGAGATGCACTCCGGCTCTGGCCGAGGCTTTTGATATGCACTTCGGCTTTGGCCGGGGCTTCCGATAATAAGAGATGCACTCCGGCTCTGGCCGAGGTTTTTGATACGCACTTCGGCTTTGGCCGGGGCTTCCGATAATAAGAGATGCACTTCGGCTCTGGCCGAGGCTTTTGATATGCACTTCAGCTTTGGCTGGGGCTTCCGATAATAAGAGATGCACTCCGGCTCTGGCCGAGGCTTTTATACGTACTTCAGCTTTAGCCGGGGCTTCCGATAATAAGAGATGCACTCTGGCTCTGGCCGAGGCTTTTGATACGCACTTCGGCTTTGGCCGATGCTTCCGATAATAAGAGATGCACTCCGGCTCTAGCCGAGGCTTTTGATAATAAGATATGCACTCCGGCTCTGGCTTAGGCTTTTAATATGCATTTCGGCTTTGGCCGTGGCTTCCGATAATAAGAGATGCACTCTGGCTCCGGCCGAGGCTTTTGATACGCACTTCGGCTTTGGCTAGGGCTTTCTTGCTTTTAACCAGCATGTCGTCGACATGCACCTCCATGTTATGGCCGATCTATTCCTTAAAGACCTTGTTAATAGCCTTTAGTAAGTAGCACCTGCATTTTTCAGACTAAAAGGCATAACTCGATAGCAATAGATACCTCGGTCGGTGATGAAGGCAGTCTTTTCCTCATCTTTGGGTGCCATCCGTATTCGGTTGTAGCCCAAATAGTCGTCCATGGAGGTCGGTATCTGGTGACTCGAAGTAGCGTCTATAAGTTGGTCAATCTGGGGGAGAGGGAAAATGTCCTTCGGGCATGCTTTGTTGAGGTCGGTGAAGTTGACGTAGATCCGCCACTTGTCATTCAGCTTTTTCACCATAATATTTGACAGCCAGCTAGGGTAGTTTACCTCCCGAATGAAGTTAGCCTTGATAAGCTTGTCAACTTTCCGCTCAATGGCCTTCAGTCGCTTCAAGGGTGAAGCTCCTTTTCTCTTGCTTAGCGGGCCGGGACATCTCGTCCAAATTAAGACGGTGGACGAAAACGTCTGGGCTGATCCCCGACATATCCGAAGAGGATCAATAAAAGGCATCAGCATTTTTTTTTATTAACTCCTACCGAGGCTTTTCTTCCAGCTATGATCTAATATTCACGGTTCGGTCGAGCCGAGCTTCGCTCAGCGGTATTTTCTTCAGCTGACTCTCCTTGATGCTTGGCAAAATTCTCCCGAGCGGTCCGCTTGTTAACCTCGGGCAGTTTGGACCGAAGGCTGGTGACGAAGCGTTGCCGAGCTATAGCTTGGCTTCCTCGAACTCCCATTTTCCTGTTCGGTAGGGAATTAGATGCGGGATGGAGATAGCAACTATCAGGCCCGGTCTCCCAAAGGTTGCTTTGCAGGGCGGCCGAAGCTTGGTCACCGAGAAATCCGTGCGAATAGTGGCGACATAGGGCCAAATTCCTGCCCGGACCGTTAAAGTCACGACTTCCTCTGGGGTAATAACATTGCCGGTGAGCCCCATCAAGGTGGAGTCCACGGCTCAGAGATTTTCCATGAGTAGTTTCATTTTCACAAACACATCAAGGTACGGCGTATGGGCAGAGTCCCCACTATCAATGAGAATCCGACTTATATCATAATTGTTTAGATTGAGAGATACAATCAGTGCATCATCATGCGGGAATTGTATCTTCTGGAGATCATCATTGGAGAAGGAGAGTCCATCAGTCCATGCTCTCTTTGGTGCCGAATCTTCTTCACATCCCGCACGGCCCAGTTGGGCCGTGCTGGGGGGTCGTGCCATGGCACAGCCGCCTGGTGCCTAGGCACCACGTCACTAACGTGATGCCTAGGCACCAGCTGGACCAATACCAGCCATTTTTAACGACTATACAGTCGTTAAAGGCTGTTGGGAGGGGTTTAGACCATTTTACCCCTCTTAACAGTCATATAACGGCTATATCAAAGGGTAGTTTTGGAAAAAAAATTAGAAATTTTATAAATAGATGAACTCTCCCTCATTCTTACCACACCAAACCAACTCCTCTATTACAACTCCTTTAGTAGATTAGCAATTTAATTTTTAGTTTGCAAGTGTTCTTACAAGTAGCAAGTGCTCAAGCAAGTAGTAAGTGCTACAAGGTCAATTCTTGTTAAGAGGCGAGAGTGCAAGAGGAAGCTCACAAATCTCGGCTCCACGCCTCCACCTCTGATCTTTTCTCAATTCCTTTTTGTGGGTTAATTTTTTTTTTTATATTTATTAATTAAAAATTTTAGATATGACATCTTTTAACGAAAGTAATTTTAACATGCACGTTTTTTCTGAGGGTGAGGAAACTAATCCCCAAGGACCCCAATCCCAATCCCAACTCTAAGTTCCATCTAGAGCTAGTGTCAGTGAGTGTCAAACCTCTTCTCGTAAGAGGACTAGTAATGTTTGGATTGATTTCGAGAGAATTATGGTTGATGGAGTTTATAAAGCAAAATGTAAAAAATGTGCAAAACTTTACAATTGTTATAGTACTAGGGGAACAGGCATCTAAGAAGACATCAAGAGAGTCATAGGATGCATGATTCCAGTCAGCAAGGACTCCTTAATATACAAGAGGGATCACTTGTAGGCAATTTTGCATATAACCACGAAAATCAAAGAAAATTACGGGTAAGATGGATAGTTCAAGATGAATTACCTTTTAGTTTATCTGAACTTATAATTTTAAAAGATATATTCAATTAGGCCACAACCTGCTTATAAAAGAACTAGTAGTCGTACCTTTAGAAGAGTGGCTATGATAAACTTTTTAGCAATGAAACAAAGTTTAACGGAAAGCCTCTCAAACTTAAATGCTAGAATTTCTTTAACTTCTGATATTTGATCGGCATCTGCAGGTAGTAATTTTTTATTGCTATTACTGCTCATTATATTGATAATAATTGGTAATTAAATAAATGAATTATTGCTTTTCGTGCTTTTGATTTTTCGCATTCAGGACAACAAATTTCAAATATTATTTATAAAACCACATGCTCATATAATATTAATAATAAAATAATGTTAATTACTTTTGATAATGCATCTAATAATAATTCTGCTTTTGCATTATTAAATGACACTTTGCATCCCATTTTAGATGGATAATTATTTCATATTAGATGTGCATGTCATATATTAAATCTTTCTGCTCAATCTGGCATGAACATAATTCAAGAGGTTATTTCAAAAATTAGAAATGCAGTTTCTTTTATTCATGCTTCAAGGTCAAGACTTCAAGAATTTAAACAATTATGTGTAGATCATGGTAAACGTTTTAAAAAATTTAAACTTGATGTAATAACTCGTTGGAATAGTACTATGCCATGATACATGATGCATATCCATATAAGAACTTATTAAGTGATTATATTAATGACCATGGATTAGGATTTACGTTGACTAAAGCTGATTGGAATCAAGGTAAAATTTTAGAAGATTTTTTGGTTACCTTTTATGATGCTACAAATGTTCTTTCAGGTATTTATTATCCAACTTCTTGTTCATTTTTACAAAAAGCATATGTAATTAGTGAAAAATTTAAAGAATATAGATATCATGAAGTTTTAATGCCTATTATACATAATATGGAAACTAAATGGAATGAATATTGGAATAGGATATGTCCATTGCATAACTTAGCTGTTGTTTTTGATCCTAGAGTTAAATTAAATGGTATAATTTTTTAATTGATCAATATTGTGAAAATATGAATCAAAATCATGAATCTGCTAAAGATGAGGTAACACGACTTCTTAATAATATTTATTATTTATATAATGATAAAATTTGTGGATTTAGAATACCTGCTCAAAGCTCTGCTTCTTCTTCTAGATCTCGTTCGTCATCTATTTTTTCATCATTAAAAGACATGCACATGCTTCATCATCTTCTTCATCTTTAAGTAATGAATTAAAATTTTATTTACAAAACAATCTTCATTCTGCATATGATGAAGATCAAATAGAAAGTCTAGATGTATTAGCTTGATGGAAGAGTGTTAAAAATTAATATCCTGTTATGTCTGCCATTGCACGAGATATTTTAGCTGTGCCGATGTCCACAGTAGCATCGAAATCCGCTTTTAGTGCAGGTCGACGTATTTTGGATGAAAAGAGAAGTAGGATGACTGGCGAGACAGTTGAGATGCTTATCTGCTTCAAAGATTGGTTGGATGCTGAGGCGAGGCTTCAAGATAAAGGTGGACATGACTTAACCAGCGAAGATGATGATGACACAAATACTACTGATAACTGATGAGTGAGTCATTTCTACTTTTATAATTATATATTTTTATTTTTTAAATTGTTAAAAACTTAAAGTAAGTCATCTTTATTTTTTTTTCTTTCTATTTTTTTCTCCTTGCTTATTGTATTATGTTCTGGAGGTTAGGCCTAGCCCCCCTCCCTTATACCATTTTGATTTTAAATTAATAAACTGGTAGGGGTCTATGCCAAACCCCCTACCTGTAAGGTGGCTTTATATTAATAAAATTTCTTTATTCCTAATAATTTTTTAATTTATCAAAAAAATTATTTTTTTTACAAATTTTTTTTATTTGAACTGTGCACGGCCAGGCCCCAGGTGGGCCATGCCTGGCATGGTCTAGGCCCACCTGAGTCATGCCAGGCACGGCCCACTTGGGCCAGCACGGCTCAGGCCCACCTGGCACGTGCCGGCACGGCGGGCTAGCCCAAGCCCTTCATGGGCTGTGCCGTGCTGGGCCAACAGAAAAAATTTATCGTGCCCGACACGGCATGGTTCACTGGGCCGTGCCGGCATGGCCCATGTGGGCTTGGGCGTGCCGTACCATGGGCGGTACGGTCTAGTGCCTACCTCTAACTATAGTATTGATGCCTTATGATATTTTGCTAGCAATAAAGGCTATTTGGTTGTTAACTTATATTTTAATATATTCATTCTTTTGCCAGACTCTTATCAAATAAATATGTTGGTTTTTTTTAAGGCCACTTGGTGATGTTAAGGATAATCTGCTATAACTTGAGATTGTGAGGCATAGACTCTAATCACCATTTAGATTAGCGAGCAATGACCACAGTTAGTTTTTTTTTTTTGGTACAATCGGGCGATCATACCATACATGGTTGAGTCAAGCCCAAAAGATCTGAATACAAAATTTGAGATAGAACAGGTGGGCATGGGTCAGACGAAATCCAGCACCATGACCCAGAATGATGAGCAACCTGGACAGCAAGCCAGTCAGCTGCTGAATTTGCTTCCCGATAAATGTGCCGAATAAGGACAGTATCAGCCTGGTGGAGCATAGACCAAATGTCAGCTATCATAGGGTTGGTGGAATAGGGTTGCCCAGATACTGACGGAGCCAGTGCACCACAGTGAGAGAATCACCCTCAAAAATAAGCCTGCGACTACCTAAACTGCGGATGGCATAGGAGATGCCAGCCCACGCAGCATGCAGTTCAATAGACGAAACTGAGAGGTCAAGAAGACCAAAACCGTTGACCACCACCAAATTACCATCAGACCCCCGGATCAGAAAACCGAAACCCCCAGACGACCACGAACACTACTATCAAAGTTTACTTTGACAAACCCTAATGGAGGGGTTCCCAAGAAATGAAGACCGTGTGCCGGTGCACTGCAGGAGCAGCAAGGGAACCCCAGATGCTAGAGCTATCAGAGTCAATGTAGAGTGATGGATAATGTACTCATCTGAGAGGGACTGGGCAGTCATAACTATCCTGAAAGGAGGATCAGATACATCAGAGAAAATATGATGATTCCGAGATAACCAGAGCTGGTAAGCAATATAGGCAGCCAAGGAACTGGATCGACTGAAGTCCTTTCTCATATCCTAACGAATCATCATAAGGAAAGAAATGCAATCCTGAACACTGCCCACATCCCACAGACGATAACCCGCTGTCTGCCACACCAAACTTGCTCTGTCACAGGAAATATAGCATGATCAGAAGTCTCAACCTCAGTACCATATAATGGGCAAATAGGAGAAATCACCATGCCTCTCTAGAGAGCAGGAACATGTAGGAAGACAATCCTACGCCATCTTCCATATGAATAGGCAAACTCTAGGGTAGACAGGAAGCCTCCAAATCCAAGAACCATCAATCGTGTGTCCCAACTGAGGTCTGTAAGCCTGCATGATGTCCCTAGTCGGTGCACGGGTCAAGCAAGACCTCCTCCATAATCTGATATCCGCTGTGTGATCAGGGAGAAGAGGGATAGATAGAATGCGCTGAAAAATCTCTGCACCAAATAAAGAGTCTACAAGAGGACCGTTCCAGGCATTGTGATTATGCATAATTAGGTCAAAGACTCTCATACCAATAGGGATGTTAGAACTAACAAAGGTGGGCCATCGAATCAAAGGGATATCCGCCAACCAAGTATCCGTAAGGATATCCACAGAGGCACTATTACCAATCATCCATGACGTTCGACTAAGAACAACCGGAGCATGAAGACAAACCTCTTTCCAAAAGAATGAATGGCTACGACTAGACTGGGGGTGACACTGGGAAGACCAATCACCATATTTGGCATGCATGAACAAGCTCCACAGACATCCTGGCTCCAACAAGAATCTCGATGCATGCCTAGTAATCAGTGCCTCTCTCCTTGTAATGAGGGACTGAATCCCAAGCCCCCCCTCCGAAAAGGGCATGCAGACAGAATCCCAAGCCTGCAAATGGATCCCATGGCCATCCTGCATAGATCCCAGAGAAAATCTTTGAACCATCTCTCCATCCATCTTAAGCAGGTCACCGGAATGGCAGCATTAGAAAGGATATAGAGAGGAAGAGCAGTGAGAACAGATCGGATGAGAGTAAGCCTGCCATCATAGATAATCCAGAGAGTTGCCAACCATCCAGACGATCACGAACACAGCGCTCCAGCTCACTAAAATCAGAGCGTCGAGGCCTCCTTCCCGTAATTGGAACCCCCAGATAAGAAAGATGATCAGCCTGAGCAGAAATGCCCAATATATGCATGATAGACTCCCGAGTGGAAGTTTTAGTCTTCGGACTGAAAGATATAATGGATTTAGCAGTATTAACTTGCTGCCCAGAAGCCCTGCAGTAAGACTGGAGCACTGAAGCAAAAGCAGAAGCATTACAGGTAGTAGCCCTCCCCATCAGGATGCAATCATCAGCAAATAACAAATGGGATAACGCTAGCCCATGGGATCCTGTACTGTAAGGATCTAAGAGAGAAGTTTGCGGGCCTGGTGAAGAGCTCTCAATAAAGCATCCGCAGACAGAATGAATAAGAAAGGGGAAAGGGGCAGCCCTGCCAGACCTACCGCAGAATGAAAATAATTAGTCTGACCACCATTAATCAAAATAGAGAATGACGACCGGTGAACACAAGCCTTGATCCATGCAATGAAAAGCTCATCAAACCCAAATTCCTGAAGAGAGCGAAAGAGAAAATTCCAACACACTATATCATAAGCTCTCTCCATATCAAGCTTAACAGCCATCAGACAGTGGCGGCTATGGGCTCTATGAAGATCATGCATAACCTCTTGAGCTAGCAGGACGTTATCGAAATACACCGACCAGCCAGGAAAGCACCATGCTCAAGAGAGATCAGCCGAGGAATCACCACCCTGAGCCGAGAAACCAGAAGCCGAGCGCAAACCTTATACAAGGTCGTGCACAGGCTAATAGGCCGAAAATGATGTGGCAAAGAAGCATCGTGGCATTTTGGCACCAGAGTGACAAGAGTCCTATTCCACTCAGAAGGGATCAGTCTGGTCTCAAAAACAAGTTGAATGGCCTGCTCAACATCCTGGCGTACGATAGCCCAATAATGCCGAAAGAAGAGAGGGGGAAACCCATTAGCCCCGGGGCCTTATCCGAGCCAAGGTTCCAAAGGGCCAAACGGATCTCCTCAGAGGTAATCGACTGATGAGAGCAACGTTCTCCGCCACCGAAACCTTAAGGGGAGGAGCCACCGGAACCATAGAGGAACCATCCCCAGAAAGCTCAGTCCAGCGAGAACTAAAGAAATGGAAAATCTGGTCCGAAATGGCCCCGAATCATCAATGAGCCGCCGTATCCGATTTACCGCACGGCGCTTTAGGGTGGACTGATGAAAGAATCTAGTATTCTGATCACCCTCCTTGATCCACTGAATCCGGGATCTTTGCCTCCAGAAGATCTCCTACTGACGAAGAAGAGAATGGTGGAGGCTAAGACTGGAACAAAGAGTAAACAAATCGGAGTCCTGCAAAAAACCAAGGCGGTCCTCCTTTTCCTGAAGAGAAGCAATAACATTCTCCACCTCCTCAACTTGTCTAAAAATGTCACTGACCTCTTCCCGATTCCATCTGAAAAGTCTACGTCTAGCAAGATCCAGACGGCGAGAAAGGCGATAAGTGGCATTACCTCTGACAGGAATATGCCAAACTTGAGAGATAAGGGACCAAGCTGCCGAATAAGAAGTCCAGAATTTCTCAAATCTAAACTGACCCCGGTACCGAACATCAACATTAGTAGAAATAAGGATAGGGCAATGATCAGAGGCGATCCTGGACAAATGAGATACCGTGGTGGATGGAAAGAGCTGAAGCCATTTAGCAGTAGCCAACGCCCTATCCAATCTTTCCAAATTCTGGCAGATCCCTGACGGTTGTTACACCAAATAAACTGAGCCCCTGAAAGCCCAAATCCAAAAGATTAGAGGAGGCAATGAAGGATCGAAACTCAGAAGTGCTACCACCTCTCTTTTCATTGGCGCTCGTGATACAATTGAAATCCCCAGCCACCAGGGCAGGAACACCCTGAGAAAGCAAGGACAAGAGCTCATCCCAGAAAACACTACGAACCCAAAAATCTGTACTCGCATAAATACCAGAAAGGAGCCAGGGGGCCGACACACCTTCAGATATGACCAACGCCACCTGCTACCCACAGTGGTGAAAACCGTCAACTCTGATGTCTGCAGACCGCCATAAGGCCAAGATGCCACCAGATAATCCATTAGACTCTATAGCATAGGAGGACCAAGTTCTGGATAACTGTCTCCTAACATTGGCCAGACTCTGTCCAGACAAACGAGTCTCTAGCAATATACATAGATCACATTTATGGAGCTTCATGAGCCTCCCAAAAGAGGAGCGAAACGATGGTTTCAAAGCTCCTCTAACATTTCATATAATAATCTTCATTTAGATTGGAGGGGGGCCTAACCGATCCCCAATCATCTCAGTGTCTGGAGAAGCATTATCAATAGGGCAATCTGCCGAAATCCCTGGGCCTGACTTTCCATAGTAACACCGTCCATCCCCACCTGCATGGACTTCTTAAGGAGACAGACCACAACGTCATGAGAATGATGGTCTGGGGAAAGCGTCCGAGGAGCCTCATCGCAGACATCCAAAAGATGTGCTTCTGAAGCTTGGATCAGTAAGGATCCTTGACCATCCAGAACCCCGTTCTCCTTCGGCACTTTCGACGATGCAGAGAACGTGAAGGTGTGATCCATGTCATGGTTAGCAGCATCAGTAATTTTACCTTTTCCTTTCGAGCTTTTAGAAACACCCGCAGGGGCCAGCGGATCAACAGGGCGAGCCCGCTTCAGTGGCCCCGGATTAGCTTCCTTACGGGATTTCGGCCTTCCAACCCATTTAGCAGAACCCAAGAGGGCAAATGGATTAGCATAAGCAATTGATGGATTAGCCTTCAGAAGATATCCAGGGTCACCTAAACTCTCAGCCTGAACCGGCACTGTGAATAGGGACCGGCACGCAAGTTTTTCTGCCCAGCCCCTCATCCCCAACCTGAGACCCAGAGCCTCCAGCAAGAATCCCCTGAGTACTACCCTTCAACGCCACAGCCGAGCAATCCAGCTTCACATAGGGGCAGTCCACAAGCCCCGTTGCACTAGCCTTCAACCCCTGCTGCCTGCGAGAAGTCCCCTACGGGAGCTGCCAGCCTTCAGCTACGCTGGGGGAAGAGGAAGCAGAAGACTTCTGGAGCTTCACCCCTGATTCCACAACCGTAGGTTGGGATGATCTCCTACGACGAACGGCAGACATCCATGGCCCAAACAACTCAGAGGAAGAGTCATGGAGACTCTCAGGAGCAGAGTTGCTGTCTGGAGCAGAGTTGCAGCCATCAACCGAATGCAGGGCGCCACACCTGGAGCAGAAACCCTCCACATGCTCAAAGACAAATGGTTGCCAGAAAGGGACTCCTGAACCACACACTCGCACTCCTGGTCATAGTGGTTTCCTCAGATTGACCTGAACACAGGCACGGGCATAACCACCACGCTTCCTCTCCTTTGTAGCAGCATCAAGGAAGACAAACCTTCGACAACAGCAAGGATGGAGCTTAGGATTGTCTCTGACCAGAACTCCATCGGGAGAGACGGCAGCCGAATCCACATGAGGGCAGAAGCTAAGGAAGAGTCCAAAGGAATGAATTCCGACCTCCAGTCTTCCATGGCAATGACCTGGCCGTTGGCAACCTATGGATTACCCAACGCCATCAATTTTGCAGCAGGGTCGAAGAACCGAATCAAATAGTCGCGATGGGCCAAGCTGATAGTTTCAATTGAACCAGCCATCCAGCGAGACAGAGCTCCCTGACGATGGCTTCAGGGAATCCACTTCAGTAAGCTCCTGGCAATGACTACCTTGGCTCCCCAGTCGAGGTCTCCTCCTCCAGCGCCTGGAGAGGAACCTGAACCACGTCCGAAAACCGACGTTCCAGTGCTGCAATAGTCACCGGAGACGAGAAGAAGAGACCCATTCAAACCGACTGCTCGGGAACCGACTACCTCCCTTTCCCTCCATCTTTCCCCTATCAGAGGCCACCGGAATGGCATTCACCGGCAAACCCATCAACTAAGAGGAAGGCAAGCCAAAGGATTGAAGATCGCCGGAGATTGGCCACCACCATGCCGTAGGCACAAATCTTAAAGCAACACAGGAAAAAAGCTCCGCATGAACCTGAATATGGGTTGGTTCAACATTTGATAGCCACATGCACCGTAGGTATAATACTATAAAGTCTTAATTAGCATTACTGGTGCTGTTCCTTTCTTTGTTTTATTTTATTTTTAATCGCAACTCATAATTGATTGACTAAAAATATTCACTTATATTTATTGGCAGTAGTGGAAGAACAAAATTCTGGTGTTTATTAAGTTATTATCTTATTTAGACAATCTTATTTGCTTATTAAATGACTACCATATATTTTTATTTGAACACTTAGAATTAAAATTTAATTTGATTTGGCAACTGATGAGGGTAAAATCATCATTGTATTATTGATCGCTCACATAAGCGATGAGATTATGCCCAATCCAAACACCCCGCCTGCCAGCTGGCATGACATTCTAGCGACAAAGTCAAATCAGCTTTGATGGGGTCGAGTCACCCTGACAACCCAAGCTTTCCTTATGCTTCGGCCATCTGAGCCGAGCTATCCTTATTGCTCGATAACCCGAGATATCCTTATGCTTCGGCCATCTGAGCCGAGCTATCCTTATGCTTCGGTCATCTGAGCCGAGCTATCCTTATTGCCCAGTAACCCGAGCTATCTTTATGCTTCGATCATCTGAGCCGAGCTATCCTTATTCCTCGGTAACCCGAGCTACCCTTATGCTTCGGCCATCTGAGCCGAGCCATCCTTATTCCTCGGACATTCGAGCCGATCCATTTTACACTTCAGAAAATCAAGATTCCTCATCTAGGCCAGCCACGGCATTCAAAATACCTCTACGAAATCCGGCACGGAAGAATCCCTATTCGCTGAAACTGAACAAGATTTCAAACGAAGAATCATACCCAGGAGTGGCCTAGAGCCTACGTAATTGTGGGATCCCAAGGCATTAGCCAGCTCTCCCAGTCATCGATCTTCTAACTGACAAGATACAAATCCTACCGATCTCGTAACAAACTCGATTCAAATCCGTTTCAAATCATAACTTTGGACCCCCACGACACGCCCAGGGAATCAGGTGATCCTCTATAAATACCACAACACTTCAACTTCTCAAGTATGCACAAAAAATTACCTTGTACATTCATTTGGCTTTACGAAATCAATCACTCCATCAGAGCTTCGATCGAGAGCTTGGGGGAAGATTCTTCTATGAAAAGTCTTCTCCTCACATCTGCTTGCTGTGAATCTCTATTGACTTGAGCGTCGATGGGTCCCCCACAGAGGACAACCCCAAGAAAATCCTCTGCGAGCGCGGACTGTCTTGCAGTTCCACCTCGGACGTCGAGATCGGAGTTCGACCCGAAGCTGGAAGTGCACCCGAGTCGGAGAACGGATTTCTGCAGCAATAGATTGGCGCTAGAGGAAGGGCAAGTCCCATAAACTTGTAATACATGAGACAAGACTAAAAAACTAGAAGAAGCATCCTCTAATGGCTAATTGGAAGAGAGCCACCTCTGAGGCTCAAGATCAGGCCGCGTCTCAAAGGCCTGATCCGGTAAGTGATGTAGCACCTCCACTACCACCACCAGCCGAAACTCCTTCCCCCGGCAACGGCGATAACCCTGACCAATTCACCACTCTGGTGCAGCAGGTTCAAGCATTGACCCAGATGATCCAGGGATTCCAGGCAATCCCTGGCCCTGCAGATCCTGCCTCCCAACCTCGCGAGGCTGCTGCTGCCCCCGCTCCGCCTGCGATCTCCTCTTCCGATCCGCTTGGGGCGGCGGATCGCGGTCACCGGCCTGCAAAGATGAGATCGGCGCTACAACGAGCTGGAGGGAAGAGCCCACTTAGATTCAGGCGGGTTCGCCCTCCCTCCCGATATCTTCTTAGGATTCAACACTACTGTCGTCTTCTTATCGCCCGATCCCTTCTGCCACTCTAGATGAAGGGAGCAGGCAGCAGATATAGGAGATGCGACAGCAATGGCGTCGAGAACTAGACGCCGCCAAGCAAGCTCCTCCAAGGAGATCATGGGAAAGTGATTCCTTCCATGTCAAGCTGCCCACCATCGAGCCTTATCACGGATCTTTCGATCCCGACGACCACCTCAGTAGTTTTTGATCGATCATGATGTTCAATGGGGCATCATATGCGATTCTTTGCCGCGCCTTCCCCTCCACCCTTAGAGGGTCCGCTCGAACTTGGTTTAATGCCTTAAAACCAGGTTCCGTTGGTTCATTCGACGAGCTAAGCCACCTCTTCATCAGCCAATTTGTCAGCAGCCACCGTCACCAGCAGAGATCTGATTCCCTCTCTAGAGTTAAGCAAAGAGAGGGAGAATCCTTGAAGAACTATTTCGGTTGATTTAACATGGCCATGCTAAAGTGGATCACCTTAACCATGAGGTGGCCATGTCAGTCCTAGCGGCAGGGTGTTAAAGGAGAGTGGCTTTTACATTGCGTTGGAGGTCAGTTACCCTCCAAACCTCTCCGACATGATGGCCCTGGCGGATAAGTATGCCAGAGTCGAGGAATCGCAGAGAACTGCACGCAGAGAACTGCACCAAGCTGGCAAGAAAGGAGTCCAAGGGCTCGGACAAACACCGGTCTATCCGTCAGTTAAGCCCACCTCGCCGCCAAAGGGTTCCCTTACCACCACCGAGGAACTGCACCCGAAGCCCGCTTAGGAGGTTCAACCGGTTCACCCCGCTCACTGCCCCGAGGGCGTAGATCCTCATGAGATAAAGCGTCAACTCCCTCGACCGCCTCCTCTCCGAGGGATGCAACCCGGTGAGACCCCACCAAGTACTGCCGCTACCATTGGGACCATGGCCACGACACCGAAGAATGCTGGCAGCTGAAGAATGAAATTGAGAGGCTCATCCAGCGGGGTAGACTGAACCAATTCAGGAGAGCACCCGAGCCGAAAAATGGGGTAATCACCAGCCAGAGCCTCAGCAGCCTCCTCCAAATCCCCCGGTTGTTGGCCACATCAATGTGATCGATGTGGTCGGTAGTCCGTCAGATCGCCGGGATGGTGAAGAAGATTCGGCACCAAAGAGAGCATGGACTGATGGGCTCTCCTTCTCCAATGATGATCTCCAAAGATATAATTCCCGCATGATGATGAACTGATTGTATCTCTCAATCTAAACAATTATGATATAAGCCGGATTCTCATTGATAGTGGGGACTCTGCCCATACGCTGTACCTCGATGTGTTTGCAAAAATGAAACTGCTCATGAAAAATCTTCAAGCCATGGACTCCACCCTGATGGGGCTCACTGGCAATGTTATTACCCCAGAGGGAGTCATGACTTTAACGATCCGGGCAAGAATTTGGCCCTGGCGCCACTATTCGCACGGATTTCTCGATGACCAAGCTTCAATCTCCATCCTGCATCTAATTCCTAGCCGAACAAGAAAATGGGGGAGTTCAAGGAAGCCAAGCTATAGCTCGGCAACGCTTCGTCACCAGCCTTTGGTCCAAACTGCCCGAGGTTAACAAGCGGACCGCTCGGGAGAATTTTTTCAAGCATCATAGAGAGTCAGCCGAAGAAAATACCACTGAGCGAAGCTCGGCCCGATCGAACCGTGAAGATTGTATCACAGCTGGAAGAAAAGCCTCGGCAGGTGTTAAAAAAAATGCTGATGTCTTCGATTGGTCCTCTTCTGATATGCCGGGGATCAGCCCAGACGTTCTCGTCCACCGTCTCAATATGGACGAGATGTCCCGGCCCGCTAAGAAGGAGAAAAGGAGCTTCGCCCCTGAAGCGATGGAAGGCCATTGAGGGGGAAGTTGAGAAGCTTATCAAACTAACTTTATTCGGAGGTAAACTACCCTAGCTAGCTGTCAAATGTTGTTATGGTGAAAAAACCGAACGGCAAATGACGGATATGCGTTAACTTCACCGACCTCAACAAAGCATGCCCGAAGGACATTTTTTCTCTCCTCGGATCGACCAGCTTATAGACAATACTTCAGGTCAACAGATGCTAACCTCACCTATTTGGGCTAAAACCGAATCCGAATGGCGCCCGAAGATGAGGAAAAGATTGTCTTCATCTATTGCTACTGAGTTATGCCGTTTAGTTTGAAAAATGCAGATGCTACTTACTAAAGGCTATTAACAAGGTCTTCAAGGAATAGATTGGCCATAACATGAAGGTGCATGTCACGACATGCTGATCAAAAGCAAGGAAGCCCGGCCAAAGCCGAAGTACGTATCAAAAGCCTCGGTCAGAGCGAGTGCATCTCTTATTATCGAAAGCCCCGACCAAAGCCGAAGTGTATCAAAAGCCTCGGCCAAAACTGAAGTGCATCTCTTATTATCGAAAGCCCCTGCCAAAGCTGAAGTGCGTATCAAAAGCCAGAGCCGGAGTGCATCTCTTATTATCGAAAGCACCGGCCAAAGCCGAAGTGTGTATCAAAAGGCTCGGCCAAAGCCGGAGTGCATCTTTATTTTCGAAGCCCAGCCAAACCGAAGTGGGTATCAAAAGCCTCGGCCAGAGCCGGAGTGCATCTCTTATTATCGAAAGCACCGACCAAAGCCGAAGTGCGTATCAAAAGCCTCGGCCAGAGCCGGAGTGCATCTCTTGTTATCGAAAGCCCCGGCCAAAGCCAAAGTGTGTATCAAAAGCCTCGGCCAGAGCCAAAGTGCATCTCTTCTTATCGAAAGTCCGTCCAAAGCCGAAGTGCGTATCAAAAGCCTCGGCGAGAGCCAGAGTGCATCTCTTATTATCGAAAGCCCCGGCCAAGCCATTAAGGGAGTCAATTTCTCTTTGGGCCTCACCTCGAACCTCAACAATTCTAACCGAGCTTCATCGGCTACTTTTTCGAGCCTTCTCAAGCTCGGTTGCCTTAGCCCGAAGCCGTGACATCTCTGATCAGGCGTCTTCGCCTGGCTTCATCAAGCTCGGCTTGCACCCTTGTCAATTCTTTTGAGTGCTGTTCAATTGAGTTTATTTTGGCACAAAGTACCACGACCTTGCGCGAGAACTGCCTATTGCATTTGTTGGCACCACTGGAGGAGAATTGCCTGCAATTGAGCCAAATGATTAAGTTCAAAAAAACTACGCAAAATGTTTAAGAAAGCAAAGAAAAAAAGAAAACTCACTCGAATGCAAGGAGTTCATATCCCTTAAAATGTACTGCTGGGGACTGATGCATAGTCATCCAAGTCAGTGGGCATGTTGAATCCTTTAACCAATAGCACGATCCGAGGGATCAAGAAGGGAGCTAAGCCGACCTATCCCTTTCTTGTCACCTACCGACGTCCCTGAAGGCCCCAGTTCCTCCATCCTCTTCGAGGGAGCTCCTTCTTCATCCGTGAATCCCTTCTTTCTTCTTCCTCTTCCTCTCGACGAGAGACCAGTCACCCTATCTTCAAAAAATAGTTCCCTCAACCTCTGCGAACTCATAAAACCCTTCCCTTTAGGATTATGCACATCAACAGCTATGGGATAAAGAAATTCCAAAAATCATCATGCTGGCTTAGGCAAAGGACCAAGCCTCTGCCATTTCTTTGGTTTCATTTCAGGTACCTGCTCCCAAAGTTCTAGTGCCAAGATAGGGGCTAGGACCGGCTCCTCCACATCGTCCACATCGTTTGCTCCTCCCGAGTTGCCATTTCTTCGTTTCATTTCCAGGTGCCTGCTCCCAAAGTTCTAGTGCCAGGATAGGGGCTAGGACCGGCTCCTCCACATCGTCCACATCGTCCCCCTCGGCAGCTCAAAGGTTGAGACTCAATTAATTCTTAGAGGGAGTTAATTCTTAGAGGGAGAGGAAGAATATAGGCCTGCCCTTTTCCTTTCACGTGAGTCGACAAATAGTACAATGACGCTTCATACTCTTCTTTTTGCTCGAATAGCCATAATCAATTGCAAGCATTCATCATTTGAGCCCCAAACTCAGACCTAATCCCCAACATACAAACCATCAGACAATCAGTTACATCCCTGCAAAGAAAAAAAATAGAGTGATGTCACACTTAAGGGGTTGAGTCTGCTTAACCCGGCATTGTAAAATGCCTCATTAGTTAGAGAGCATCGATTGGGATCACTTTATTGCCATAAAGAATGTCGAAGCCCTCCTTCTCTGTCTTCGATAGTGTTGATTCGACTTTGTGGGGAGGGGCGCCCATTAGCAAGGAAAGTCAAATGTAGCATCTCATTCGACAATAAAAAATCGCAACTTTCATTCTTTGATAGAGGTCGAAACCTTAGAAAACCTCTTGAAATTCTTTCGCAACCCTACGCAGTGCCAAGACGAATCCTTGGGGATGTAAGACTGTGACAGGCCCGGAACAAAAGAATCATCGCTATTAGCACACAAGGAGATGAACCCAATAATGTAACACCAACTATTCAGTATAATCATCAGGTTACCAAAGGATGAAGACCCACTTTAAAACTTCCTCAAAAAAAGACCCCTACTCAAGGGAAAAAAAGACTCGCTTATAATGCAGTAATTATGAGGAATCCTCTCCAAATATGCAGGGACATTCAATAGGAGTTCCTTGTCTCCAAGATCAATGGAAGCTTGTCTCCAAATCAAAGGAAAAAGTGCCAACCATTTCGGTATGTCATTTGAACTTGCCATTTATAGAGCTTAGAGATCCAAATACAAGATGACACATACTAACGTACCTACTACTAAATTAAAAATATCCTCCAGCGAACTAAAAATAATAATATAAAGATCATACCCCATAAAAGTCATAGCCCTGTTAAAACAAAAATCATTGTTCCAAAATAAATGATAATTTCAAATAAATATAAAAACCACCCACCAACCAAAGCCATAGCCACTACAAGAAACAACACCAGAAACGACTAAAACCAAAATTATAGCCTACCCGCATAAACAGTAAAAAAAAAAAAGGTGAGACCTAAAATTGTTAACAAAACTAAAACTCAACATAATTCGGCATAATCCTCATCCGCCAAAATATTTCACTAAAAAATTATGTCCGAATAAAGTCCAAAAGAACAAATCTAAAACTCATCGGTAATTAAATTTTAAGCCAAAAAGCGCACAAGTTCCTAAAAAAGCTGCAAAAAAAAAAACTTCAAAAAACCAAAAAATTAAAAAAAACTCACAAAACAAATAACCAAAAAAAAAAAACCGGATCATGTGCTTAGCAAAGCTAAACTTAGCATAAAAATTCGATCCACTTGAAAATCACAAGCAGGAACTTACCTACACAAACTACAAATTACCAGCCAATCAAAATTATTTTCCCTAAAAGTTGATTTGTCAAATAACTCAGCAAAAGATAAAAAATCAACTAAAACCAACGGCATCAAATGTTTCAACTAGGAAAACAGCATACCAATTCAAAAGCGCACGACCCAGATGACTTCGCCCCATCAAAAGCTACAACGCTGCCCATCCATGCCCACACAATCCCACGCAATCCAAAAGCTACAACTCCGCCGACAGCTTTATTGAGCCCGTTCATACAACGCAGCCGACGAAAAACAAAAAATCAGTATTTAAAACCCATTAAGACCATAACAGTGTTAAGTTACCGATATTTGCATTGTCCACTGACAAAAGAGAAAGAGAGGCAAAGATAAAAGAGGCAATAAATACGCAATACACCCACCTCAGCAAAATAGAGGTTGCACTAACTAGAAACACAAAAAGCTTCAACCCAGCATCAGTTTAAAAAAATAAATAACAGACGCGTCCCCCAAAATATAGGAACGAAGAAATTATTACCATACTTATGCCTGCCATGCAAATGCAATCAGAGTGTTGAAAATAATTGCACACATCGGTTTCCAACCAAACAGAATGATAAATACTCAAGGCCTCGACATAAGAAGCCGAGTAAAACTGCTGGGACAACGCGGTTGAGGTTTGAATAGAAGCCTCGACATACGTACGAAGTCCCAATAAATTTGCTACGAGAATGCATCTGAGGTTGAACAGAACTGCCACTCACGTCACCAGTCGTAGTTAAAAGTAATTCAACCGACTCTGGACACAGTTACAGCGATCGTTGCCAAACTTCTGTTCAAAATAACCATCAGCTCCACAGCTGAGAATCATCTTAAATCCAGAGAATCGTCTTAAATCCAATGCAGCGACATCCAAAAAAAACATTTAAATCCAATGCATCGGCATCCAGAAAAACATCTTCTCATACAAATCCAGAGCAAAGAATCGTCTTAATCCAACGCAGCGACAAGGCACTCCAAGCAGGATTGCACCAAATTCGCCTACTCACGTCACCGTAGTTAAAAGTAATTCAACCGACTCTAGACACAGTTACAGCGATCGTTGCCAAAAACAGCTGAGAATCATCTTAAATCCAATGCAACTCATACAGATCCAGAGCAAAGAATCGTCTTCAAATCCAATGCAGCGACATCCAGAAAAACATTTAAATCCAATGCAGCGACATCCAGAAAAACATCTTCTCATACAGATCCAGAGCAAAGAATCGTCTTAAATCCAACGCAGCGACATAGCAATCGTATTCCCAGAGCAAGAGAATCGTCTTAAATCCAACGCAGCGACATAGCAATCGTATTCCCAGAGCAAAAGAAAAATAGACCCACAAGCCCCCAAACAACAGAAACTAACATTACATTCAATCTCCCTTCAGTTTCAGACAACACAACTTGAAAGACAAATGACAAGTCCACCATTTATTTCAAAACTAAAAGTAACAACAAAAACAGAAATTCATAATAAAAAATAACGTGAAAAATAATGCAAAATTTTTCAGTAGTGCTCATTGGCGTTAATTCGCAATAAAAATAATGCAAAACTCTTAAGTAGTTCTCATTTGGCAACGCTAGAAATTATGCTCGATAGTCATAATAATCATGAAGCGACACCTGGAGGCACCCCCATTTGCGATTATGGAAGAAAGCGATTGTGGAAGAATATCTTAACAAAATAAATAGAAGATCCATTTAAGGATAGTAACATATGACCCTTATCGCACGAATAAATTGGAGGAATTGGATGAACCGAATGAAATAAATTACCCGGGAAGGATAGTAACACATGACCTTATCGCACAATTGACATTAGAATAAACTGAATGAATAGGATGAACCGAATGAAATAAATTACCCGGAAAGGATAGTAACACATGACCTTATCGCACAATTGACATTAGAATAAATTGGATGAATTGGATGAACCGAATGAAATAAATTACCCGGAAAAACTGTCAATTGACTTCAACTAATGATCTTAATAAATTGGAGAATATAAATTAACAAGTGAAACAAAGCCTAGAATTAACACTTGCGAATAATCATTTCTCACGAGAGGCCTGCTCATCTATAAAATTTGGTGAAATAAAATTTAAACGATACTATATGTACCTCAAAGCTTGAAGGTTGATGATGGCAACGGTTGCTCGCCTTTGATGATTTCAGAGATGAACTGGTAGAACCATTTTTTAACAAAAAAAAAAAAAAAAAGAAAAAGAAGACACCAGATAGGGAGAACCCGGGAGGTATAAAACACCCCGTGCGATCTCCCCAACACGAAAAAATAAATATTTTATTAAGATCTGGTGACCTGCCATGCGAGCGCACCCAACATGGCAAAGGTCGATGCGACAACATGGGATCCGAAAGTAACTACCGTCATGATACCAATTTCCCCTCCCTTAACTTCCATTCCATGGAGCACTTGTCTTTCCTTTATTCTACATCATGGAACACAGAAGCCCATCCCTCAACATCAACTCTAATTTCACAAACTAGAGATATCAGATAGAGATCTATTGATTAAGAACCTCGTTTTTCACGATCCAGAAGTCCATCACGTTTCCAACCGACCGATCCGTACAGATCTGCAAGAAAAAATAGCGATTCATCTTTCCAAACTCTCTGGATCTGAGACAAGAACTTTGGTCATCTTCTTCCTCCTCCAAATCCAAAACTTTGTCAACAGGTGATGAACCCCTGAAAATTTTGTAAATAGAGCATCTACACCAAAACAAAACAACCTCAAAACAATCGCACAAGCGTATAGATCGAACGGGGAAAAAGGGAGGTAAAAACTTCTCACAGCCGATTAACAAGGAAAAAAAAAAATCACAAAAATATAGCCGTGGATCAGCCAGAAAAACAGATAAAAAAAATCAAACTCAAACGATAGATCGCCAGATTTATAAACAAAATACGCTAAATTTGTGATGCATAAAAAAAAAAACATCACCTTAAAATATAGATAAAAATAAAACAAATATATCTACAAAATAAAACCGATGAAGGAAAAGACCAGAAGAAAGAACCAGAAAAAGAAAACGCAGCACGAAAACTAAGAGAAGCCCTAGCGATGGCGGAACCAACAGGGGGGGGCGCTAGGTATTTATTGACCGCTTTGGAGAGGATGGACGGCGCGATTAAAGCGGTGGAACTCTTGTTGCGCTTAGATGCGTCCACGTGTTTGGATGGTATTGATTGTGCCAGATAAGCCGTGGTGTTAGTTGTCGACGTGACTTCCCTATCTTTCAAATTGACATCATTGGTTGCGCACGTCACAAGAATGACAGTTCGATTGTGGAAACGGCATGGCTGGGCGATCTATTAACATCCAACCGCCCGCATATGAAATATATATGCGGGATGCGATGTGTCGTTCGAATTGAACCGGATGTGATTCGATGGACGTTAACTTCAGTAATAATTAATCATTGTTATATAATTAAAAAGTAATAATATAATAAAAAAATTAAAAAAATATTAAAATATTTTTTTTAATTTTATATTTTTATATTTCATTCGTATTTTATTTTATTCATTCTTTACAAGTACAATTCTATTCATAAATGATAAAACATATTATAGATAATACCAACACACATAACACCATTTTTATAACTTGACATAACTTTCTCTTAGAATATCAATGGACATGTATTTTATTAGCAATATTATAATACTCCCTCTTAGATGTCTATTTATTTGATCAAACCTATTAAAACTTTATTTGGTAAAAGCCCATGAAAATTCTTTGTGAAGAAAAGAGTACATCATTCATATTACCATTTTAGGATTACTAGTTATAGTGATGCACCAAATGCAACCTAAAAGAATTGATCCCAACTCGCTCTCTCTTATTAGGTGTGAGGGGTTTGGAGATCGAAGGATGGTTCATAGCGTTCACGGCCATCAGAATTTATCCTGAGGATCAGGCGGTCCGATCACTCTCCAACAAGTGGAGTGGGAAACCCGCCAATGTGCTCGCCGACTCGCTCAATTTCTTCCACGATATCTTTACCATCTTTCATTCCACTAGAAATCCACTTTGGTCCATAAAGTCACTGTTGTAGACTTTGGTCCATAAAAAAATTATACATATCAGTGTGTGGCAACAATAGGATGGAATAGGAAAGCAGCAAAGCACCCCTCTTCATCTCGATATTTGCTACAATTTTAGCCCTTCATCCTCATTCTCATTCTTACCAAGAGGAAGAGGTCTTTTATATCCCTGTTCTCACAAAGATCCTCATTCCTACTTACCTCATTTTTAGTAAAGCTCTTATTTTCATTCTTATTGATGTGGTTGATCTAACACCGTTAGAATAAACAGTAACGGTAGCTAACGGAGATCCCTTTAGCCTCGAAACCTTCTAATCCTCCGATATCAATGTCAGTTTCACCAAGTGTCTACCTCGAGGATTCACTTCGCATCTCCAAAGTGTCACTCAACCCTTAGCTCTGCCTTGCGTCCGGTAAGACCCCGAACATCTCACCCCCGAGACTCCCTTCGGTCTCGGGGTGAGGGCACTGCATTACAACCCCGAGACCTCCCTCCGGTCTTGGGGTGCACAAGTAACATCTCACCCCGGAGACCCCTTCCGGTCTCGGGGTGAGGGCACTGCATTACAACCCCAAGACCTCCCTCCGGTCCCGGGATGCACAAGTAACATCTCACCCCCGAGACCCCCTCCGGTCTCGGGGTGAGGGCACTGCATTACAACCCCGAGACTCCCCTCCGGTCCTGGGGCGCGAGATAGCCCCCCTCCGATCTCGGGGTGCAGGAGCGACGCTCAGTATATGGACTGGCCTTTGAACCAAGCAACATCTTTTGGCCATCTGGAGCACCCACATGACCCACTGTACGTCCGTAGCTGCGAGTGGCCATACCTTATAACGGCGTATGGCTCATTGCACATGCTCAACTGTTCATGACCATGCCCCATTACGGAGTACGATTCACCACCACTTGCAGCTGTGCACGGTCACATCCAGCGACGGCGCGCACCAAATGCAACCCCAGCTGCCAGACACCTGTAAGACTGTACTGGCAAGTAACGTAGGACACCTCCAACACACACGATGACAGTACGACTCGTCACTGTCAAGCCTCGCCTTTTTGTCCGTTACCAGACGGGACGCTCCAGAATCAGCGATCTTTTGGGATGGAAAGCAGATCTTCGAGCAGATATAAAAGGCCGCACTTTCGATGTAAGTGGGATCCAGAAAAAACTAAGGTTTTCTAGTCTTCTTCTTGCTAGTGAAACCCTAACTCTCTCTAGCTTCTTCGGCTAGTGAGTTCTCACATGTTCCCAAGTGACTGACTTGAGCATCGGAGGGTCCCCATCGGAACATCCGGTCTCTGGGGACTTTTCTTGCAAGAGCCCATTGAGGAGGATGTCTATTTTTTCGGCGCTTGAAGAAGGTGACTTGGCGTCAATAGATTGGCGCACCAGAAAGGGGGGAAGAGAAAAGCTTCGAACCTATTAGTGACTTCTTCCTCCTTAAACTCTTAGACGATGGTGACAACTCGCGTACGAGAGGCCACCGTCAGTCACGCTGGGGGGCAGCGTCAAGGGGCTGATCAGCCCGCAGTTAGCCCCTCAGTTCCTTTAGCCAGCGTTCCTGCACCAGCGCCGGTACAACAGCCTCAAGAAGATCAGTTTGCTGTTCTTGCCGCGCAAGTCCAATCCTTGGCCACAGTGGTCCAAGGCCTGCAATGTCGAACGGTGATTGCACGGCAACTAGAACCCCTCCCGTCGGAGCCAGGAGTCCCACAGCCAAGCCTGCACTCATTTCGGAAGAAGTCTCCTGCCCAGGAAGCCCGTCATCGCTGCGCTTCATCTAAGCCTCGCCACCACGAGGCCTCCAAGCGGCCCCATTTGCCCTCTCATCACATCAACGCATCTCCCAAGCGGTGGCATGAAAGAGAGGCGCTCGCCACTTTTCCCCCTCAGACTCCTCGAGGGAAGGGTCCTTCGATGGCGGGATAGCCCATCGAACAGAGCATCGACTTGATGAGTATAACCAGCAGTTGGAAGAGCTCAGCCACCGGAGTACCAACCCTCTGGAGGCGGACTACGATAGCCGGTGTTGACCCAATTATTGATTTTGATGATTAACAAAACTATTTGAGTATAACATTTGAAGTTACTAATGATTTTGATTAAGTTTTTCAGTTTATGATATGATTTATTAATCAAAATCATAAGACAAATCAAGTTCTAGTTCGGATCTAATGTCAAGGTAAGATTGCAAACATTAGAATCGACACATGGAATCGCAGAGTCGACTCGAAAAACGGCACAGACTTAGAGTCGACTCCTGGACTGTTAGAGCCAACTCTAACAGAAAAGACAGAACGATGGTTTTTCTGCCCATGACTTAGAGTCGACTCCTGGATTGTTAGAGTCGACTCCAGAAGATTTTTGTGTCGACCCCAGAAAAGTCAGAGACGACTCCAATTCAAGCGAGTTGGGGATTTTCGATTTAGAACCGACTCCAGAAAAGTTAGAGCCGACTCTAGAATGTCAAACGCGACTCCAGAACTGTCAGAACGACTCTAAACTTTACTTTTATCTTTTTAATCCCAACAGCTATTGCTATTTTTGGATCTAATCCGTCTTACACTTATTTCTAACGGATAGTTTTAAACTATTTATGGATTATACTATTCTATAAGAAGAGGGTTTGCTGCATTCGAAAAAGAGAGAGACAAAAAGAAAAGAATAGAGAAAAATCTTTGAAATCCATTAGAAAAGAAAAGAGGGAAGATTCGAGAGGAAAGATCATACTAATTCCCCAAAAGAAAGAGAGAGATTCCAAGCTTTTATAGCTCCATTTTGAAGAAATCTCAAGAAAAGGAGCAAGTCCTAGTTTTCTGATCTTCGGAGCTTCAAGAGCATTCTAAAGGAAGATCCATCCAAGAGAAGAGAAGAAGCAAGCCACCAAGATCTGCAAATCAGGCTTTGATTCCTATCTCTTTATTTCGTGTTCTATCATTGTATATTTGCTCATTGGATGAGCCCTTTGTTTTGTAAAAATGATTATTGTTTGCTGGGTCAATCGAAGGATTGATTCCTTTGAGGTTGTTAGCCTTGTGCAAGCAGTTTGCTTGTGGTGTAAGGTTTTATGCTGGTGAGCCTTGAAAACCAGCTGGGTTCGTTGTGCACCTGGAAAAACAACAAGTTCGAGTTGTGAGCTTGCAAAATAACTCTGCTGTAATCAGATTGATTATAGTGTGGACCCAAGAGATACTTGGAGTGGACGTAGGTGTAGGTACACCGAACCACTATAAAATCTCCTGTGTTTGCCGTGATTGTCTCATTATCTTTAATTCTCTATTTGTGCATATTCTATTTTAATTTGTGCAAATCTAAGTTTTTATTTCCGCTGGGGTTTATTTTTCAAAAGAGTTTAAATTTTTGAAAAACCCAATTCACCCCCTCCTCTTGGGTTGCTATCTGGACCAACAATTGGTATCAGAGCTAGTGCTCATTTGATTTGATCTAACGATCAAGAGTCAAAGATCCACATGGCAACTCAAGCTGGTTCATCTTTTTCTGAAGGTCAATCTACAAATAGACCACCCTTGTTTAATGGATTAAACTATGGTTATTGGAAGGCTAGAATGAAAATTTTCATTCAAGCACTTGACTATGATCTATGGAGCATTATAGTCAATGGACCACACACACCCACTGCTAGAGTAATGGCATGGAGATTCCTAAACCGAAACGGAATGGGATGAACATGATAAAAAATTGGCACAACTTAATGCCAAAGCAATGAATGTTTTATACTGCTCATTAGATGCAAATGAATTCAATCGTATATCTATTTGCATTTCTGCTAAGGAAATCTGGGATAGACTTGAGGTTACCCATGAGGGAATAAATCAAGTCAAGGAATCCAAGATTAACATGCTAGTTCATAAGTATGAATTGTTTAAGATGGATGCATGTGAATCTATTACTGATATTTACAAGATTTACTGATATAGTTAATGGTTTAAAAAGCCTTGGTAAATCTTATGATAATTCTGATCTTGTGAGGAAGGTTTTACGTTCTTTGCCTAGGACTTGGGAAGCTAAAGTGACTGCAATACAAGAGGCAAAAGATCTAAGTACCCTACCCCTAGAAGAATTATTGGGATCCTTGATGACTCATGAGCTTCAAATTAAGCAACATGTTGATGATGATGAGTCAAAGAAGAAGAGGACTATGGCTCTTAAGATTTCTGAATATATGGAAGAGCCTCATGAATCTGAAGATGAAAGTGATGATGAGGACATGGCACTCATCACAAGAAAATTTAAAAAATTCATGAAGAAGAAGAAGTTTGAAAAGAAAAAGCCCTTTGCAAGAAAAGATGAGGACAAGGGCAAAGAAAAAGAAGTTATTTGTTTTGAATGTAAGAAGCCGGGTCATTTTAAATCTGAATGCCCTCAACTAAAGAAAGGCACCCGAAATTCAAAAAGAAGGCAATGATGGCCACATGGAGTGATTCGGAAAGCTCAAGTTCCGAAGAGGAAGAAAAGAGTGAAATGGCCAATCTATGCTTCATGGCGGACAATGATGAGGTAAGTCCGAGTTTTCTTGATGACTTTACTTTGATGAATTGCATAGTGCTTTTTATGAATTAATGGATGATTTTGCAAACCTAAGTTCAAAGAACAAAGATTGAAAAATCAAATGCAAAAACTATCATTAGAAAATGAAAAGCATGTTGTGATAAAGAACTTTTAATAAAAGAAAAGAAAGCTTGAAAAATGAAGTTGATAGACTTAAACCTATAGTTGATAAATTTACACTAAGCTCTATCAAACTTAATATGATTTTGGAAATCAAAAAGCTGTTTTGATAAAGCTGGATTAGGATATAATCCACTTAAAAAGCAAAAATCTTTGAAAAATTTTTGTACATGCTGAAAAATCATTAAACATTACTTGTTTTAAATGTGGAGACAAAGGACATAAATCTTATATGTGTAAATCTCACATAAAAGAAAATGATTTGGGTTCCCAAAGGAACAATTTTAATGCTTCTAACCATGAAGGACCCAAGAAGGCTTGGGTACCTAAAATTAAGACATAAATGTTTTGCAGGAGTGTCTTGCAGCCATCAGACTGAAAAGAAATGGTACTTGGACAGTGGTTGCTCAAGACACATGACGGGTGACAAAGATCAATTCATCACCCTTGAATCAAAAAGAGGTGGAGTAGTTACTTTTGGTGATAATGGTCAAGGCCATATCATGGGCATTGGTAAGATTCAAATTACTCCATCTACTCATATTGATAATGTTTTATATGTTGATGGACTTAAACATAATCTAATAAGTATTAGCCAACTGTGTGACAAAGGTTTCAAAGTCTCCTTTGAAGCTTCTGTTTGCACTGTTACTAATCCCATTGATAATAGCATTATTCTTGTTGGTAAACGCTATGGCAATGTGTACTTAATTGATTTGAGTAATTTATCTCCAAGTAATCATTGCTTAGTTGCTGATAATGCTAAGATGAATGAGATTGGTTGGCTATGGCATCGTAGATTAGGTCATGCAAGCACACACCTAATTTCAAATTATTGAAAATGGATTTAGTTAAAGGTATTCCTAGCTAAATTTTGAAAATAATCGAATATGTGATGCATGTCAATTTGGAAAACAAACAAGAACTTCTTTCAAATCTAAGAATGTTGTTTCAACTACTAGGCCACTAGAGCTACTACACATGGACCTTTTTGGACCTACTAGAACCACAAGTCTAGGAGGAAAGAAATATGGTCTAGTGATAGTAGATGATTACTCTAGATTCACTTGGGTAATGTTTTTGGCTCACAAAGATGAGACTTTCTCAATATTCATGAAATTGTTAAGAAAGTCACAAATGAGAAAAACACTACCATAGTGTCTATTAGAAGTGATCATGGAACTGAATTTGAAAATCACTTATTTGAAAAATTCTGTTTTGAAAAAGGCATACATCATAACTTCTCTGCACCTAGAACACCACAACAAAATGGAGTTGTAGAAAGGAAGAATAGGACTTTAGAAGACATGGCCCGTACCATGCTATGTGAAAGCCAACTTCCAAAATATTTTTGGGCGGAAGCTATAAACACAGCTTGTTACATTCTAAATAGAGCCCTAATTAGACCTATCCTTAAGAAAACTCCCTATGAACTTTGGCATAATAGGAAACCAAATTTAAGTTATTTTCATGCATTTGGTTGTAGATGTTTTATTCATAACAATGGTAAGGATAATCTTGGGAAGTTTGACGCAAAGTCTGATGAAGGTATCTTCCTAGGATATTCTACATCTAGCAAAGCATATAGAGTATTTAATAAGAAAAGCTTAGTTGTAGAAGAATCCATTCATATAGTGTTTGATGAGTCTTTAGCATCAAGTTCAGATAAAATTGATGATGAGGAAGATACATCTTTGATTGAAAGAATATTAAAAAATTAAATGTATCTTCAGATCAGGAACCTGAAGTTAAGGATGATGACTCACCTAAGGATGATGGTATTGATACTGTTCAAAATGATCAAGATCTACCTAGAGATTGGAGATATGCTTATGGTCATCCTAAGGACCTAATCATAGGTGATCCATCTCAAGGTGTAAGGACTAGATCATCAATGAGAGATATCAATAATCATCTTGCATTTGTATCTCATATAGAACCTAAGACTATAGAGGAAGCGAGAAAGATAGTTATTGGATGTTAGCAATGCAGGAAGAATTAAACCAATTCACTAGAAATCAAGTTTGGACCCTAGTTGAAAGACCTAAAAATCACCCTATAATAGGATCTAAATGGGTATTTAGAAATAAATTAGATGAAAATGGCATAGTAATTAGAAACAAAGCTAGACTAGTTGCAAAAGGATATAATCAAGAAGAAGGTATAGATTTTGATGAAACTTTTGCACCTGTTGCTAGATTAGAAGCCATTAGGCTACTACTTGCATTTGCATGTCATATGAATTTCAACTTATTTCAAATGGATGTTAAAAGTGCATTTCTAAATGGTTTTATAAATGAGGAAGTTTATGTTGAACAACCTCCTGGTTTTGAAGATCATGAATTTCAAACCACGTCTTCAAACTACACAAAGCACTTTATGGTTTAAAGCAAGCACCTAGAGCTTGGTATGATAGATTAAGTAAATTTTTAATTGAAAATGACTTTTCTAGAGGAAATGTTGATAAAACTTGTTTTTAAAAAGAAAAGGAAAGGATTTATTAATCGTTCAAATTTATGTTGATGACATTATATTTGGTGCTACTAACAATCTCTTTGTCAAGAATTTGCTAAGCTAATGCAGGGAGAATTCGAGATGAGCATGATGGGAGAACTAAACTTCTTCCTTGGACTTCAAATCAAACAAGAGAAAGCGGGAATTTTCATTAACCAAACAAAGTATACAAAGGAAATACTCAAGAAATTTGGTATGGAATCTGCTAAACCTCTTGGTACGCCAATGAGTCCCTCATGCAAGCTGGACAAGGATGAAGTAGGTAAGAAAGTAGATCAGAAGCATTACAGAGGTATGATTGGATCACTTCTTTATCTAACTGCAAGTAGGCCAGATATCATGTTTTCTGTCTGTTATGTGCAAGATATCAATCTAATCCTAAGGAATCACATTTACTTGCTGTTAAAAGAATCTTTAGATACTTAAATGGAACTAAAAATGTAGGATTATGGTATTCTAGAGACTCAACCTTAAAATTGATTGCTTATTCTGATTCTGACTATGCTGGTTGTAAGTTAGATAGAAAGAGTACAAGTGGGGTATGCCAACTTTTAGGAAGTAACTTAATCTCTTGGTTTAGCAAGAAGCAAAATTCGGTTGCATTATCCACTGCTGAGGCAGAGTATGTTGCAGCTGGAAGTTGCTGTGCTCAAATCCTTTGGATTAAGCGACAACTTGAAGATTATGGTATCACACTTGATAAAATACCTATTAAATGTGATAATACTAGTGCTATCAATCTAACTAAAAATCCAATTCAACATTCAAGAACTAAACACATTGAAATTAGACATCACTTTATTAGAGAACATGTAACTAACAAAGATGTTTGTCTTGAATATGTTAATACTAATGATCAATTAGCTGATATTTTTACCAAACCTTTGAGTGAGGAGAGATTTTGCTATCTTAGAGGAGAATTAGGAGTTTGTGATCCTTTAGAATAATTTTCTGAAACTCTAAGGACAACAACTATCTAGACTTCATAATTTCTTGAAAATCCTCTATGTCAATAAGGAAATTTATCTAGAAAGTTGATTTATTGTTTCCCCAATTGATAAGGAACACTTATCTAGAGTTTGTTGATTAATTTGATCAGTTTCAGATCCTTGAAATTCGAATTTTTCTCTGAAACTATTGTGGAGTCGACACCTTCATATTTTGATGTTCTGTCTGGGCAATTAGAGCCGACTCTGGCTTCTGTAGAGCCGACTCTAATTCGGGCGCTGACAGATTCTCTGGTTCGGAGCCGACACCTCGTTTTCGGGAGTCGACTCTAAGTGGAACTAGGTCAAAATAAAAAGGCGGAGTCGACCCCAAACGATTTCTATCGTCTCCTAAACCTTTCCAAGCCGTTCCAAATGATTCCAAACCCTCCAAATCCCTCAAACCTCTGATTACTCATTCCAATCGAATCCAATGGCTCCCAAAAGGCGTGCATTGGTGGTTCGACCGTTCCGACGAAGCGACGATCGGAGGCAACCTTCGTCATCTTCTTCATCTGCCACCCAAGATGACTCTCCACCCTCACCATCTTCTCCAAAAGTCGACCAATTAGCTGGTAAGGCCATTACAACCGGAAGAAAGTCGATTTCAATTTTTTTTCGAAGGCTTTGCTATTGGGCGATTATTGCAAGAAATGGGATGGGAGAAGGTCTGCTCTTTGGATATTCCTACCTACCCGCCCTAGTAAGAGAGTTTTATAATGATTTAAGTAGAGGAGAGGAGGATTAGTAAGTGTTGTAAGAGGAACCAAAGTGTCATCACAGCCGAATTCTTGGAAATTTATTGGAAATGCCTACTGTTGGACTTATTGAATATCATCATGAAGATAGAGGAGGAGCTCTATCAAGGATGTTAGGAAGAGAAGTCTCTGAGTTTGAGGAAATTTTAGCAAATCAACTTAATTTAGAACTCAGACTACTTCACAATATCTGTGGAGGATTCTTTTTCCTAAAATCGGAAGGTTTGAGTATGTCTCGGAGCGAGACGTTTTATTAATGGACTGCATATCACTGGTAGGCCTTTAATCTTGCTGGAATGATGATAGGCTATATGGCAGAGGCAGCTACTAAGAAAGATCAACATTGCCATATGGTATGTTTTAACTTTAGTTTTTAGAAGCCAAGGTGTCTTATAATGGACAATGAGCCACTAAGGAAGTTAAGACATACAGATTATTATAGTGTCTCTACTATTCACCGAATGGGCTTTAGAAAAGAGAATGGAAACTGGATAAAAGAGGACATGAGGCCAGAGCTGAGGAAGTTAGAGTTGAGGAAGTCAGAGGAGAAGGATATTCCTGGACCATCTCTGCTGGACCTTCAGAGGCTGGACCAGAAGCACTCAGCTCTCAACCTCCACATCAGTCAGCAATGGCATCAGGAAGATTTTCTGAGGAGCAAATTGGTCAGCTCAGGCCCTACTTGCTGAGTATGATTCAAAATGAGAAGTGAAATTGAAATTGATATCTCAAGACTTGACATGATAGTTTCTCTTTCATAAATTCGTCGAATCCTTTACTGATCTTCAAAAGATTTTTGAAAGGATGGAAGGGATTGCTGACGGTTCAAAGTATCTTCATGCTACAAGTCAACTAAAGAAAGATATTGACCTTGCCGTCCTCAATTGAAGCATGTCTTGAAAGCTTTAAGAAAGACCCAAAAAGATGATGTTATGGAAATGATCGGACATCTAAAGAAAATTGTGTACAAGCATATTTGATCCTAGTTGTATCTTAGGATTTCTTGTTTTCTTTCTTAGCATGTATCTAGGAATTTTTTTTTTGATATACTTGAATATGTTATTTTGAGAATGTACTTGAATTGACACATGTAATGAATCTTGCATTGAATACAATTACACTTTTATTACAAATTTGTCTTGAGAACCAATTCCATCTCTATGATTATTCGAACCAACCCTCGCTTTGATAACATTCCTTATTGTTTTTAAACTCACCTTATTGTTGATAACAAAAAAGGGGGAGAGATGAGTGTATATGCATAAAGGAAAAAGAAGAAGAATAAAGATATAAGAAAGAAAAAAGACAATGGAAGGGGGAGAGAAATTTTGAGATTTATAAATTTTAATTTGAATTCAGTCTATCTACATAGGGGGAGTTATTCAATGCAGGGGGAGCTTAATAAATTCTCCTATAAAAGTTGAATCATTTGATTGATGATGTTATTTTTTTATTCATTTTGAAATGTTGGCATCAAATTCTCTATTACAAAGTTCTAAGCAATTTATAATTCTCAATTCAAATGAATTTTTAATGCATATACTCAAAGTTTTTGTCATCATCAAAAAGGGGGAGATTGTTGACCCAATTGAGGATTTTGATGATTAACAAAACTATTTGAGTATAACATTTGATGTTACTAATGATTTTGATTAAGTCTTTCAGTTTATAAGATTTAATTGATCAAAATCAAAAGGAAAATCAAGTTCTGGTTTGAATCTAATGTCAAGGTAAGACTGCAGACATTAGAGTCGACACATGGAATCGCAGAGCCGACTCCGAAAAACGGCACGGACTTAGAGTCGACTCCGGGACTGTGAGAGCCGACTCTATCAGAAACAACAGAACGTTGGATTTTCAGGCCACGACTTAGAGTCGACTCCAGAAGATTTTGTGTCGACCCCAGAAAAGTCAGAGACGACTCCAGATCGAGCGATTAAATTATTTCGAGTTAGAGCCGACTCCAGAAAAGTTAGAGCCGACTCCAGAATGTCAGACACGGCTCCAGAACTGTCAGAACGACTCTAAACTTTAACTTTATCAATTTTAATCCCAACGGCTATTGTTATTTATGGATCTAATCCTTTTTCACTTGCTTTCTAACGGATAGTTTTGCACTATTTATGGATTAATCGAATCTATAAGAAGAGGGTGATTGCATCCAAAAAGAGAGAGAAAAAAGAAGAGGCAAAAAGAAAGAATAGAGAAAATCCTTGAGATCCATCAGAAAAGAAAAGAGGGAAAAAAGGAAAGATCATACTCATTCCCCAAAAGAAAAAGAGATTCCAAGCCTTTCTGTTCTACTTAGAAGAAATCTCAAAAGAAGGAGAAGCCCTAGTTTTCAATCTTCTGAACCTCAAGAGCATATCAAAGGAAGATCCATTCAAAGGAAGAGAAGGAAGAAGCCACCAAGATCTTCGAATCAGGCTTTGGTTCCTAATCTCTTTATTTGTTTCATTATTGTATATTTGCTCATTGAAGGAGCAGTTTGCTTTTGTAAAAATCATTATTGTTTGCTGGGTCAATCTGGTGATTGATTCAGTTTGAGGCAGTTAGCCTTGTGCAAGCATTTGCTTGTGGTTTTAGGTTTTGTGCTGGTGAGCCTTGAAAACCAGCTGGGTTCGTTGTGCACCCGGAAAAACAAAAGTTTGAGTTGTGAGCTTGCAAAACAACTCTGCTGTAATCAGTTTGATTATAGTGTGGACCCAAGAGGTACTTGGGAGTGGACGTAGGTGTAGGTACACCGAACCACTATAAAATCTATTGTGTTTGCCGTGATTGTCTCTTTATCTTTAACTCTCATTTATAGTTGCTGTTTTAAATCTGTGAATCTAAGTTTTTATTTCCGCTGGGGGTTATTTTTCAAAAGAGTTTAAATTTTTGAAAAACCTAATTCACCCCCCCTCTTGGGTTGCTATCTGGACCAACATAATAACCAGGCAGAGTATGAAGCCTTGCTGGTAGGGATGAGGCTGGCCGGGGAACTTAGTGCGGAGCGTTTGAGAGCCTTCTCTGGGCAGGTCGTTGGGGAGTACGAAGCCAGGGACCCAGTCATGTCCCGTTACTTGAGTAAGGTGCTATCCCAAGCCTCACGGTTCTCTTACTTCCGTATCAGCTACATTCCCCGAGCGGAGAATGCTAGGGCAGATGCACTGTCCCGATTGGCCACCTCGGCTGACGGAATCCTGGGAAGAACGTATGTGGAGCACTTGCAGACCCCAAGCATTGAAGCTGCGAAAGAGGCATTGCTGGTTGAGCAAGGGCCCTCTTGGATGGATGCCTATGTATGATATTTGACCGACGACATCCTCCCTGAGGACCCCGTGGAGGCTAGACTACTCAAGCGCCAGGCCCCAAGGTTCCTGATAATGGATGGAAGGCTTTATCGAAGGTCATTTTCATACCCGATCCTCAAGTGCGTAGGGCCAGCAGAGGCAGACTATATCTTGCAAAAAATCCATGAAGGCATCTGCGGGAGTCACCTGGGGGGCAGAGCCCTAGCTTACAAGGCCCTACGATAGGAATACTACTGGCTGACCATGAAGGAGGATGCGGCCGAGCTTGTTAAGAAGTGTGATAGCTGCTAACGCCATGCCAATATTCAGCGACAGCTGACGTCTCAACTGACCCCTTGGTGGCACCTTGGCCCTTCGCCCATTGGGGTATGGATATCTTGGGACCATTCCCCCGGCCTCCGGACAGCGCAAGTTCCTCCTGATGGCCGTCGACCACTTCACTAAGTGGATTGAAGCTGAAGCCCTTGCTAAAATCACTAAAAGCAAGGTGCGATCTTTCTTTTGGAAGTCCATCATATATCGATTCGGGCTACCCCATACTCTAGTCACCGACAACGGCCGGCAGTTTGATAACGCGTCCTTTCGGGGGTTCTGCATCGAACTTGGCATTCACTAGAGGTTCACTTCCGTCGGACACCCCCAGACCAATGGAGCAGCCGAGGTGACCAATCGTATTATTCTCCAAAGATTGAGGACCCGACTGGACGATTGCAAGGGGCGGTGGGTGGAGGAGCTCCATAATGTGCTGTGGGCCTACCATACAACACCGTGAACCCCCACCGGAGAGACTCCGTTCAGCTTGGTCTTTGGGTCTGAAGCTGTCATCCCGGTAGAGATAGGCTCCCCGAGTCCTCGGGTGTAGTCATACAATGAGGAGAATAACTCGGACCGGCTGTGGGCCAACCTCGACCTAGTATAGGAGGTACGAGACTGAGCGTGGCTACGGATGGCAGTCTACCGACAACGAGCTGCCAGGTACTACAATACCCATGTGCATCCCAAGACTTTCTTGCCGGGAGACCTGGTCCTTCGACGAGCTGAAGTCTCGAAGCCGACGGAAGGAGGCAAGCTAGCTCCTAATTGGGATGGGCCCTACCGGATCACCAAGACACTCCATCACGGAGCCTACAAGATTGAAGAGTTGGGTGGGAAGCCGCTACCCCGAACATGGAATGCCAACAACCTTCGTCGGTATTATCAGTAGTGAATTTCTCTTCTCACCTTAAATATCGTGCATGTATTCTTTTGGGCCTTCTCCCCTCATTCAATATTAATGAATTTGAATTTTAGCACCTTAGTTTTCGACCAAAGCCCGACTCCCGTCGGCGCTTAAAGCCCTGGGCCAGCCAGGCACAAAGCCCGACTCTCGTCGGCACTTAAAGCCCTGGGCCAGCCAGGCACAAAGCCCGACTCCCGTCGGCACTCAAAGCCCTGGGCCAGCCAGGCACAAAGCCCGACTCCCATCGGCACTAAAAGCCCTGGGCCAGCCATACACAAAGCCCGACTCCCATCGGCACTCAAAGCCCTGGGCCAGCCAGGCATAAAGCCCGACTCCCATCGGCACTCAAAGCCCTGGGCCAGCCAGGCACAAAGCCCGACTCCCGTCGGCACTCAAAGCCCTGGGCCAGCCAGGCACAAAGCCCGACTCCCGTCGGCACTCAAAGCCCTGGGCCAGCCAGGCACAAAGCCCGACTTCCGTTGGCACTCAAAGCCCTAGGCCAGCCAGGCACAAAGCCTGACTTCCGTCGGTACTTAAAGCCCTGGGCCAGCCAGGCACAAAGCCCGACTCCCGTCGGCACTCAAAGCCCTGGGCCAGCCAGGCACAAATCCCGACTCCATCGGCACTCAAAGCCCTGGGCCAGCCAGACATAAAGCCCGACTCCCGTCGGCACTAAAAGCCCTGGGCTAGCCAAGCACAAAGCCCGACTCCCGTCGGTATTTAAAGCTTTGGGCTAGCCAGGCACAAAGCTCGACTCCCGTCAGCACTTAAAGCCCTGGGCCAGCCAGGCACAAAGCCTGACTCCCGTCGGCACTCAAAGCCCTGGGCCAGCCAGGAATAAAGCCTGACACACCTCCAGCAAAGTGGTGAGCCATCAGTTCTCAGGAACCCTTCTACCTCGACCTCCTGAACCTGATGCCCCGACCCCAGGAAGCTCATCCTTCCTAGCCCCAAGGTTCGGCCCTATATGGCTAGCTCGACTCATGAATGGATTAAGGGTTACCCCTCGGTGCTGGTGAAGCCCCGAGAGGTCGCACATCGCTAATCAATAAATTTGGGGTAGAGGTTGTAGATGGACAGACAATTTATCTTGGAGAAAAATGATTTCATTAATTCAAAGTAATTACAATAATTACAAAATGCCGACTAGTCGGACTTGCAAAAATAAAGTACAAGCGGAGGCTCACGGTTCTGCCGGTGCGGGCTTGTCATCAGATGGGGCTAACTCCGAGGGACTTTCGAGCTCGACCTCTAAGGCTTGAGGAAAGTTCAAGTCCCGGGCGACTTTTTCTTTCCCGTGCTGAAATCCTTGGAGAAATGCCCCCACCGAAGCTTCCGCCAGTTCGTCTGCAAAGCGCTCGAATGCTTTGAATTCTTCTATGGCCTCAACGGTCTTGGCTGCGACGGTTGCTTCCACTTCGGCGGCTCAAACTCCTTCCGCAGCAGCGAGAGCTGCCGTTGCTGCCCTCTCGGCCTCCCGGGCGCGACTCGCCTCCTCTTCAGCTTCATCAGCTCTGTCTTCCGCCGCCCTTGCCCTCTCCTCAACCGACCTTACCCTTCCTTCGGCCGACCTTGCCCTCTCCTCAGCCTCGGTCGCCCGACCCTACGTTTCTTGGATGGCCAAGGTCAGTTCAGAGATGTGTAGGTCTCTTGCTGCAATGACGTTCTCGGCGTCCGTCATCTGGAGGAGTGCCGCTCGCAGGCGGTTGGCCTCGGCCTCCGCTCGGCTCTCAGCAGCCCTTATCTCATCGGCCCGAGCAGTTCTGGCCGACTCCAGGGCCCCCTCGGCCACCTTCATGCGATGATGGGCCTCCTCGGCCTCCTTCTGAGCCTCACGTAGAAGGGTCTTCCTCCCGTGAATGACCTCCCTCGTAGCCCTTAGGGAGTTCGCAAGCTGCGTGCAAGCTCCGTGTAAAAAAAAGAGATATAGAGGCGAAGGGTTACAGGACCACTTTGTTGGCCCAGATGGCAACCAAGAGGGGGGGGGGGGTGAATGGGTTCTTTAAAAAATTATCCCTTTTTTAAAATAGTTTGCTTGAGATTAATGAGGGCAAATGCAAGATAACTATAAAGTGCAGTGAGTAAGATAGAGATAGATAAGAGACAATGAGACACTGCAAACACCAAAGATTTTATAGTGGTTCGGTGTATTCAACACCTACGTCCACTCCCAAGATTCACTTGGGTCCACTATAATCTCTCTAGATTACAGCTGAGTTATTTTTCAAGCTCACAACTCAAACTTGTTGTTTTACCGGGTGCACAACGAACCAGCTGGTTTTACTCGGACTTACCAGCACAAAACCCTACATGTTATTTTTCACGGGCTCACAACTAACCCAAGCTTAACCGAGGTAAAACTACCTCCTCTAGTTCAATCCCCCAGATTGAACTAGGCAAAATAAGATAAGTATGTGTGTGAATACAAAGCTCCTCAATGAGCAAATATACAAATTAATAACAAGGTTTAGAAAAGCCTGATTTGAAGATTGGTTGGCTTTTGAGCTTTTCTCCTTTTCTTTTTTCTTCTTCTCCTTGCTAGATTGAATCAAGCCTCAGCTCCGATTCTTCGTGGTTGAAGCAGTTGAGAAGGGTTGAAAAGCAAGAAACGAATCTCCTTTCTCCAGTTGGGAAATCCTCCAAGACTTTGATTTTGAACGCTTTGGATTCCTCTTGAGGCTTTTGGAGTGGAGTGGATTTGAGCTAAAAGGTTTTCCTTTCAAGATTCAAGCTCTCAGATTTTTGAAATGGGATTTGTCTATCTCAGATTTTTTTTCAGATTTTT